>CAUYRH010172696.1:0-13529 GCA_963574655.1 Perodicticus potto | reverse complement strand
CCAACCCCACAGCTTTATTGTGTTCAAATGAAGTAGACTTTAAGATTGAAAACATTGCTAAAGATAAACTCTAAGAAGGAACTCTATAAAGTTATAAAAGATTTTTTGTTTGTTTGTTTGGGTTTTGTTTTTTTTTTTTTTTTTTTTTTATAGACAGAGTCTCACTTTGTCACCCTTGGTCGAGTGCCATGGCTTCATGCTTACAGCAACCTCCAGCTCCTAAGCTTAGGCGATTCTCTTGTCTCAGCCTCCTGAGTAACTGGGACTACAGGCACCCGCCACAACGCCCGGCTATTTTTTTGTTGCAGTTCGGCCAGGGCTGGGTTTGAACCCACAACCCTTGGTATGTGGGGCCAGCGCCCCACTCACTGAGCCACAGGCACCACCCAATTATAAAAGATTTAATTTCTCCCAACAGACATAAAAATTTTAAATTGATAAAGCAAAAGATGACAAAAATATAAGAAAATATAGACATCCACAATCATCTTAGAGTATTTTAATACTCCCTCTTAGTAATTATTGGAATAAGTAGACATAGCGCCTAGTAAGAATATAGAATATTTCAACAACATAGTTAACATTTTGATTTAATGGACATGGATAAATATTACA
This sequence comes from Perodicticus potto, assembly GCA_963574655.1. Taxonomy (NCBI): domain Eukaryota; kingdom Metazoa; phylum Chordata; class Mammalia; order Primates; family Lorisidae; genus Perodicticus; species Perodicticus potto. The sequence goes on along the minus strand of CAUYRH010172696.1, from coordinate 12,914 downwards.
CCAAACAACAACGTATCAATTCTTTGCAGCCAGGCAAGATACCTCACACCTGTAACCCTAGCACTTTGGGAGGCTGTAGATGGCTTGAGCTCAGGAGATCAAGACCAGCCTGAGCAAGAAATGGTCTCTCCCTAAAATAGAAAAAGTAGCTGGGCATTGTGGCAGGTGCCTGTAGTCCCAGCTACTTGGGAGGCTGAGGCAGGTGGATTGCTGGAGCCCAAGATTTTGGAATTGCTGTGAGCTATCATACCATGGCACTCTATGCAAGGCAACAAAATGAGATTCTGCTTCAAAAAGATAAAAAATTATTTTCATGCTAGAGGGAACATGTATAAAAATTAACTATATACTGACGAATGAAACAAAACAGTATTATAACAAGAGCAACTAAATTAGGGTGTAAAAACAAAATGGACACAAATAGCATTTGATAAAATGCCACATTTACTCATGATAAAAATTCTCCAAAGAAGAAATCAAAAGGAAGACCTTTAATCTCATGAAGAGTATTGTTAAAGGAAAATCTCAACTTAGGCTGTGTGTGCTGACTGTAGTTTTTGCTAACTGGGGAGGACAACTTGATGGATTCATTTAGAAATCAAATGAAGTACAAGCAGCAGTGTTACATATAATTTGAGTGTTCACTGTGTTATATTTTACAATTCTTAAACAGGTAGTTTTCCAATAGTGCACCTGGTAAAGAGAAATTTTTGACACTGTGACAAATGTTTTACAACTTTCAGAAAATGAAAACTATTCCCCCAGAATAAGGGCAGTGTAGGATTGTGTGATCCAAGCCAGGTTTGGATTTAAAATCACAGTGACTACTGGGTACCAGCCTCAGCTTTGCTACTTATTTTCCACGTGACTTTGAGGAAGTTATGTAAATGCCCCAGAGTCTCAGTTCCCTCTTCTGTCAAACGGGGGCTAATGGCACCTGCTTTCTAGACCGTTACAAGGAGTAACTTAATACATGAAGTTGGAATAGTGCTTGACACATGGTGGGCACTCAGTGTCAGCTGTGAAAACTTGCTAATGAAGAATAGAAACTTCGGAACCCAAGGGACAAATTATAGATGGGACAAGAGAAAGTGTTTGCTCATTCTCAATTGATTTGCTGTCTTGCTATAGGGCCAATTGAATTGCCTGTGACCTAATCCCAGCCAGGAAACATAACATTTTTTAGGGGGCTCCCAGGTCTGCTTAGGCAAGACTGGGGTGTATTTGATGTTCAGCTGCGCATGCTGCTGGATGAGGCCTCCTGGTGGCTTTCAGTGACAGAGCTGTGAATGCAGGGCTGGGAATGATGCTCAGGGCCGTGCTGTTCCTATATCTGCCTGCCTGTGACCACTGTGGGAGCCCGTTTCTGAGAGCTGTTGTCAGCTGTGAAATGCGTGGAGAAAGAGGACCCCCCCACATCTCTTCCATGCTCATTAACGCCAATTTGCAAGGACTACTCTGAAATAATCCTTAGTGACAATTTAGGGGCACACCAGGGTATGGCCTTCGGATCTGGAGTCTGTTTGCTGGTCCACAGAGAAAAAAAGCCAGCTAAACAGATTTCTCTCTGTCTGAGAATTGTTCTGATGCTATAAATAATCAGGCAGTGAAAAATCCTGATTTAAAACTGACTGGGAGGCTCAGTGCCTGTAGCACAGTGGTTATGGCACTGGCCACATTCACCGAGGCTGGTGGGTTTGAACCTGGTCAGGCCAGCTAACCAACAATGACAACTACAACAAAAAATAGCTGGGTGTTGTAGCAGGCGCCTGTAGTCCCAGCTACTTGGGAGGCTGAGGCAAGAGAATCGCTTAAGCCCAAGAGTTAGAGGTTGCTGTGAGCTGTGACGTCATGGCGCTATTCCAAGGGCAACACAATGGGACTCTGTCTAAAAAAATAAATAAATAAAATGAATAAATAAAACTGACTGGGAACTGTTAATACCTAACATCATTTACTATGTGACCGACACTTTGCTTCATGTTTTACGTATATTATTTCATGTTTACAACAGCCCTGTGAGGTGGAAACTCACAGGAGCATCCCGATTTCAGTCATACAGCACAGAGAGATGACACTGACTAGTTCTTGCTGAAGAGAAAATTAAACCCAGACCCAACTGATTGATGCACTCAGCCAACATACTACATGATCTCCTATGTTATTTGGCCCTTAACTTCTTCTTTACCCGCTTAATGAACAGTCAAGCAATATGTCAGCCAAAAGCACTGTTCAGACTGTTTACCTTTTGTTATTGCCAGCTATTGTTGCTTGACAAACTGGCTCAAAACTTTGTGGCATGCTACAACAATGATTTTAGCATGTGCATGGGTCTCATGGGCCGCAAATTTAGACATGGCACCACGAGATGGCTCACCCCACCCTGCTCCATGACATTTGGGGTCTCAGTTGGGAAAACTAGGAAGACGAGGAGTGACTCAAAAGACTGGGCCTGGAATCATCTGGAGACCTCTTCACACTCAAGCAGGGCCAGACTTCTTAGCTGCTCTAGGCTTCTTGTGATCCAGTCTCGGAAGTCACATAACGTCAGTTCTCCTGAACTCTTTTGGTTAAAGTATTCATAAGCCAAGTTTAAGGGAAAGGAGAGTAGACCCCGACCTCATAATGGAAGGAGCTTTAGCAGCGTAGAGTCTCTAAGACTTATTATCTGGCTTCGTACCTTCTGGTTTGGAAAATGTTTTTGAAAGAGTATTTTCTGCTTCGTATTAGTGAACAATGCTTTCATCAGTAAGGATGGAGAAGGAAAATTCCATGGTAATCAGTAATGCAAAAAATCTTAGTGACCTGAATCCACTCATAACCAGGTTTATTTCTTGTTCACATTATATATTCATCATGCCTTGGGTAGGTATGTTCTTCCATGTTGTACTTACTCCAGGGTCCATGTAGGTAGAACAGGCATCTGGAATGTTTCTGGTCACCATACAGAGAGAGGAAAAGTGCTTTGGCTAAAAACTAACCGTATCTTATCTACTCTTAACCTATGGCACAGAAATAGTCACAGGGGCTCCCCTGACCATGTGAAGGTCTGGAAGCTTAGTCCTCCCATGTCCGGGAAGAGAGGAGAGCTAGATACTGGCATGTAGCATTAATAAGTAACAATGATCAAATAAGGCTGTGCATAGAAGGGGCTCAAGTTTATTATTTTAAATAGTCATTCCAAGCCTAGGCGTGAGAGGGCTTTGAACCCAAATCATTGTAACTCATCTTTTGGAAGTGTGTAAATGTGTGTACGTGTGTCAAAAAAAAGTGTGCCATGAGAGGATCTGGTGTGCTCTGAAAAATTTTAAAGATCATCAATTAAATTATTTTCAAAAGAAGTTCCAAGCACAGTAAGTATATTCTTCGTTTTGCTCTTTATTTTTTTTCTGGATTAACATAATTTAAGTGTGCCATGGAAGTTTTAACAAGGTTCGAGTATGTCATGAGATCAAACAACCAGGAAAACACTGGCTTAAATGAATGTGAACTAGTGTGTGAATGTGCTCAGATTCTATTATACAAACCAAACTCAAAAGTCCAGCAGGTAGCACAATTTGAGGACAAACAGGGGAGGCTGACTGACATCCCAGTTACAGTTTCATGACACTCAAGTGTGCCTTGAGGACAAAGCTACGACTACCAGAGTCACTGGTAGTTACTTAACTGTGCCTGCTAGGAGTCACTGGTCCTCAGGGATGCCCCGTCATCCTGGCATAGCTTCTGATGTGATAGGGCTGATGGATAGGGCTGTGTAGCCATAAAACCCAGGGGCTCTTCCAGAGTGAGGAGGTGTAAGATTTGACCTGAGGATACTTAGACCTCACTCAGAGCGTTCTGGTCCATATCCCTCTGTGAAGCAGGAGCATCCTTGTACATGTTCACCCCAATACCAGCCACACACACAGCACCTGCCACTGCCACCGTACAACAACAGTCAGCTTCCCAGATGAGGCAGGGTGACCTCCGCAGAAAACCCTGGGGGTCAGAAACTTAGACAGCAGCCTGATAGCTCATGAGGTCAACAGAGCAGCAGGGCCTACAATGATAATAAATCATTGATTTGAACTGGAGTGCTATGGAAAGGCATTCAACTTGACACTTAAAAATACATATAAACAGTAGAACCTCCATAGTTGACCAGCTCCCTACACCGACCACCTCCATAAGTTGACCTAATTTTCATAGGCTGGACATGCTCCCCACATACGTATCATGACAGTAGGCCTAGTTCCTTATGTTGACCATCCCTATATGTTGACTAGTTTGTTACAGTTCCTTAAATGGTCAACTTACAGAGGTTCTACTGTATTAATTATGTGCCAACCAAAATAAAAGATCATAAAGTGGATCCAGAGGCCTTTGGACCACCAGTTTGCATGCCCTGTGTGAACCTTGTGGGTTATGTCAAAGATGTTCAAGTGTTAGCTGAATTTAACCTCTCGTTTCTGTGGTGGTAGCAAATGCTTATACACCCACTCATGGTTAGGCGTGGTTCTATTTCCTATCCATTAGCTCATTTAATCTTCACATCTGCTCTTGATGTAAGTCTCTCTGGTTCGTGCAAGGAAAATTAATACTTGGAGAGGTTAGGTAGCTCACCTAAGGTTGCACAATTCAAAAAGGGCAGAGGCAGGATTTGATCCAATACAGTTTAGTTTTAGAGTCTGTGGCTGTAACCACTTCCCTGCACTGCCTGCCTGTTCTAGGGTGAGAAGCCTACAACACTTTATGGGAGGGACTCCTAGACCTGAGTTTGCAACAGAATGGGCTTGGGAGCTTGTCTGCTATACATTCCCTGCTTGGTCTATAGATGTAGTGAAGCAGCCTCCCCATGACTGGAGCCACCACCAGTATCCCCAGGTGGTTCTTACCTGGCCTCAGGTAGCAACCTGCTAACCAGTCTTTGGGAGCCTTCTTTTGATACTTTAATTCATCTCTAAGAAGCCAGGCACCATAAACAGAAAGCCAAGCTGAATCACATCATTGTTCTTACCAAAGGAACCTAGTTAAAAAAAAAAAAGACAATGAGGACTGATCACCTTGATTTTGGCTTCCAAAATCTTTTGGGAAACAAAGAGGGAGAAAAAAGAGGCAAATGGAGAGAAAATCCTTTGAAGGAGGGGCAATGGTGCTTTTGTATTTCTAACCTCTGGTTTTAATCTTGCAGTTATATTTCTGTAAGCAATTTTGAAAGGGTGATGGGGGAGATAGTGGTTTCCTTTTAAAATAGTAAGTGGTGAAAGAAACTTTTGAAGTCTAGTATGGTTATATCCAAGGAAGATAGATATGAAGACTTGAACGGGACATTTGGGGGGACGGGGATCAGAACCAGTTAGGAATTCCCCAACCTTTTGCAAGTTTTTGTGGTAGAAGGTCGGGGGAGGGAGGGAGAGAGAAAGAGAAGAGAAGTCAAGGGAAACCACAACTAGAGAAGCAGTTCTGTGCAGTTTAATCTATCACCCTGGTTTGCAGGGTGTGGCAGGACAGTGACAGGGCTTGGAGATTGCGCCTCCTGCCTGTCAGCTGCCCTGTGGGTATCAGCCAGCAGGCCTGCACTCTCCCCTCTGTCCCCACATGGTGTGGATCCACTTGGGGCTCGCAGTTGAATAAGTAGGAAGATTGGCTTCATGACTTTCCTCTTTCGTTTTGGATTGGCAATCTAAATGCCACTCCTCACCTCCTAAAATCCCGACCCCCATTACAAAAGTGGAGGAGGGAACGGAGGCTGAGCCTGCCTGGCCAATCGGGTTTCTGCTGGGCAGGTCACTGCGTTCCCACATGCCAGCTTAGTTTTGCTTGCTTAGTTTTGAACCTCTTTCGGGTTATTTCATCTACCTCCATCTTGGAATAGCTTTTTTCCTTCTCAGAAGAAAGCTTTTGGGAAGGCCTCTTGGATTCTCTCAGTGTTGGGCTCTAAATTCAGATATACCTATAGTCATTTTATGTTGTCTATTTTGTTTAATTTAGGTCCATTCGGGATCAAGAGAGATAGGTAGATCTATGACTTGAAAAGGGATTACAGTTAGGACTAGTTGTACATACCATAATGAAGATCAATTTGTCTGCAGTGTGGAGCATTTCATTTCTTTCCTTTTTTGCAGTTTTTGGCCGGGGCTGGGTTTGAACCCAATACCTCCGCCATATGGAGCCGGCGCCCTACTCCTTTGAGCCCCAGGCGCCGCCCCATTTCATTTCATTTATATTAGCAAAAATGTATTTGATTTTGTTTTCAGTAACCCGTCTTTTCTATAACTTCCCAAATCCAAATGGAGTTAAAATAGCCAGTCATCGTTGTTACCTAGAATCTGGGCTGTCGTAAACTAGCAGCATCTAGCCTGTAGGACACTTTTGTGTAAATTAGGAAAAGCCACCCGCAGCAGGAAAGCAAGGGACAAAGGATGCTGGTGGACAACATCTTTGTGAGAATAGACGCACCTTTCTCTGGGAAGAGGCAGCCCCTTCTGGGACTTCTGCTTAGCAAGAGCATCTTGGGATGGATTCCCACACCCACTTACCCTGTTGGGCAGCAGCCTTATAAAGTGACCTGGCCTGTTGGTTACAGACCCTTGTAGTTGGCTATCTCTGTTACATTGCATGAGTGTTCAGGATTTGAAGGGCACTGTAATCAGAAACTGTCTCCAACCCTGAGATATATTAGAAGTGAAGCCAAAGGATGACTCCAATTTATAATTATAACAGGTATGAATTACTTCATGACTTTGGGGATATAAGAAATGTCACATTTCTATCTTACATGAATCAAGCAACCTCTAGCTCAGCCACCCCCGTCTGAATTGGTAGGAGGCTTAGTAGTGGCCATTTGGGGCTTTCTGTCCTCTTGCAGATCATTTAAGACAGTCCAGATGGGTAGGAGGCAAGGGGAAGGCTCATGCTATCCTGGGGCAGAGCGGGGGTCTCTGTGGTTGCTATTGCAGTGATGTTTCTTACTGCTCAGCAATGCCACCACTGAGCATGACCCCCCCCACGACCACCACCCATCTGCTGTGCTCTCCTGGACATGAGCACAGGGTCTTTTCCGCATTGGTCCTCACCATTGCCCACAGGCCATCTTTGGCAGTACTGTGTCCAAGGAGTCTCAGGTTCCCCCCATTCCCAGAACTCACTATCCTTTCCCTTTTACTGTATCCTTGGATTAGACAGCTTTCCTCTTCTTCAGCTCTGGAGTCATGAAGCCATCATTCCAGCCCCTTCTCCACATTAGCACTTTGTTGCTCGAACGGAACACCCACATGTCTATTAAGCCTAACCAGGTGACCAGGTGAATAAAGATAGATTGAGAGGGAGACAAGTGGTGGAATAAATGGATGGCTTCACCTCTTCCTGATGAATCTAGATGAATCTTCTGTATGAAGGACGTTTGAAGTGCAAGGTGGTTCCTCAGTAGATCACCCGAATGCTGTAAACACTTGGTAATTCACCCTGTGACATAATAGTCTAAACCCACCCTTTGTTATTTCGAGCATTTCCTAGCGGCAAGACACATGTTGTAAAGGAAACAAAGACTTTCAAGTTTACAGTTTAGTTGGACTATGATGGAGAAGGAGGAAATCTCCCCCATAAGTCCCTACAATTCAAGAAAAAAAAAAAAGCACAGGAATTAACAGAGAAACAAGTGGGGACTCAGAGAATGGAGAGATCCTACGTGGGTGGCACAGGGTATCAGATTTCACGATGGAGGCCTTGGCAGAGAATGAGATTGTAAAATCAGTTGAAGCAGAAAGAATAATGTATATAGAAATGCAGGAGGGAGAGAGTGTGGGCCTGCTACAGTTTACGGGGTACATAGGAGCAGGAGAGAGAGGCAGGAGATTGGGGAGGAAGAGCGAAAAGGAAAGGTGTATTTGTTTCTTGTAGCTATAACAAATTACTACAACCTGGGTGGCTTAAAACAACAGGAATGTGCGCTTTCAGAGTCAAAGAGGCTAGAGGTCTGAAATAAAGGTGTTGGCAGGGCTACACTCCCTTTGGACCCTAAGAGAGGGTCTTCCTCGCCCCTGCCAGCTCCTTTCTGGTGGCTGCAGCCATTCCTTGGCTTGTGGCCACATCACTCCCATCTCCTCCTGCCTTCACATGATCTTTTCCTCTCTCTCTGTATATGATCTGCCTCTGATTTCCCTTATATATAATTATGATTGCATTTAGGGACCATAAGGATAATCCAGGATAATTTCCTCGCTACAAGATCTTTGGATCTTTAATCACATTTATAGCCCCACACTCGTTCCCAAATAAGAGAATATTTGCAAGTTCTGGGGATTAGGACCTGATCTCTCTTGGGAGACCATTATTCTGCCTACCACAAAGGGTAAAACCCAAATGTCAAGAACCTGACAGTCAGGCTTAAAGTGGCTGACCATAACCTTGGGGAAGCCACCTAAGACTTTTACCTCAAGAGATCCTATGAACAAGTCTCTTTCAAGTTGAGGCTGAGGACACATAGCAGAGACCTACAGGCCAGGGGTGATGAGGGACTGTGTTAAACAGTGGGGATGAGAAGGAGAGAGTGGGTGGAGAACCAGTGAGACAATGTGATTAGAGGGTTTGACAACTGTATGGACGTGTGTGGAAGGGACAAAGACCCACCAAAGAATATTTCTGCCCCAGCTGATGGTGACCTTGGTGGGATCTGCTCATAGCAAGAAGGGTAAGGTGGCACCATGAACTGGCATGGTGAGGAAGTTAATTTTGGTTTGCAAGAAGCTTAGTCTTATATGGAAAAAGGGATTTTTCTTGTTTGTAGTGGAAAGCCGGGCAATGATGGTTCCTTGAAATGACCTCAGAAAAACATACTTTGGGTGTTTATCTTATGAATGTGGTTTAATTTTATTATAATTTGTTTTAAAATTTTAATTTACTTTAATACACAAAACGACCATAGTTAGCTCAAGCAATCTGAGAGTGGAATCTGTTGCAGAGCCAAGTCTCAGAGACTAGACCTGGAACAGCAAAGTCACCAACTCAGGCCCTCCTAGCAGAAACTCATGAACCTTTACTTTAGGAATTGTTGGGATTCATGCCATTCTTTTCTTTCTACCAATTCTTTTATTATTTCCTTTAGCTCTCTTTAATTCTTTTCCTGGTTTCATTCTGCTTTCTTATAGTTTTTTCTTACCTTTCTAAGAATCTCTATTTTCTCATCACCCTGGATTAACAAGAGTCTTATATGCCTTCTTGGTTAGTTAATTAGAACCTCATGTTTTTTTTTCCCATTGCTAACTTCCTGTTTTTTCTCTACTTAACAGGTTCAAATCCCTGAGGGAAAGAACCCAATCAGGGAAGTGAAGTTTCTGCCTTGGGCAGTAGTGTAGAAGTCTCTAGCCAGGGTGTGGATTGGCTGCCTGTAGGGGAGAGGGTCACTGCTGTCATTGTTTGGCGGGGCCAGGCTGGGTTCCAACCCACCAGCTGTGGTGTATGTGGCTGGTGCCCTAGCCAGCCGAGTCAGGAATTTTTACATCTTTCCTATTTATTACCAGTCAGGGGAAGAATTTCAGTTAGTTAGGTTCTTTTGGTTTTGTTTTTATGAACATGGATTACAGTAACATAAAGCAAGAGAGAAGATGGGAAAGAGAGTAAAAGGAGAAACCCTCTTTAACCGCGGTCAGTGTAACCTGATCCTTTGTATCCTCGATGAATCCCAAACAATAAAAAAAAAGAGAGAGAGAGAGAAGCCCTCTTTGCCTTTCCAAATTAGCATATAAAACCACGTATAGGACGAGGATTAGGATAAAGTTATCTGGGCACAAAACACTCAGTAATGAAGAAATATATTGCAATGTAGTATTTTAAAAAAGTCAGGGTGGCTCCTGTGGCTCAAAGGAGTAGGGCGCTGGCCCCATATACTGAAGGTGGCGGGTTCAAACCCAGCCCCAGCCAAAAACTGCCAAAAAAAGTCACAGTAATGCAAAAAATCTATGATAAAGCATGAAGATTTGAACTAATGGCCAGACTGAGTTCCTCTGTAGCCTGTTCATATTGGTGGACAGAAAGCATCCACCAAACCCTGCCAGGGGGAGGAAGACACTGGAGCCACACGGTGAATGGACACGTTACCCACTTGGTTTGGAGAAAGATGAGCATTCACGGTTTCCCACTCTTGACTGGTGAAATACTATCCCAGCACTCTAAAAAGCACTGGAATTACAAAAAACATGCTATATTCTTAACATAAATGATTCAAGTCTCTATTTTTCTTTATTCATAAAGAGTCATTGGAGCTTCTAGTATAGCCTCATAACCCATGTAACGGGGAGCACCTCTTCTCCCCACTGTCCACCTGTTGTTGGTTGGTGAGAATGCTGATCAGTCCTGTCTCACCTGATGCAGCCTCATCTTGTCTAGTTAGATGACTATCCCACAATTTCTTCCCATCCCCTCGACTCGTTTTGTCTTCTGTATCTGTCCTTTTCACTCACAGGTCTTATATTTAGAATTATATGATGGAAAGACCAGGAGAGGAGGCAAGCCTGTGTTCTTATCTAGCTTAGCCACTAAGCAGACACGCAGCCCTGGGTCAATCATGTCTCCCTCTGGGCTTCGGTGTCCTTGTCTGTGTATGAAGGGATCAAACTAGAGCATCCTACTTTCTTCTCTGCTTTTCAAACTCTATTCTTCCAGTTCCAATTAAGAAAAGTATCACATTAAAAATCCAGCACTGGGCGGTGCCTGTGGCTCAGTCGATAGGGTGCCAGCCCCATATACCGAGGGTGGTGGGTTCAAACCCAGCCCCGGCCAAACTGCAACAAAAAAATAGCCAGGCGTTGTGGCAGGCGCCTGTGGTCCCAGCTACTTGGTAGGCTGAGGCAAGAGAATCACCTAAGCCCAGGAGCTGGAGGTTGCTGTGAGCTGTGTGATGCCACAGCACTCTTATCAAGGGCAACAAAGTGAGACTCTGTCTCTACAAAAGAAAAAAATCTGGCACTGCTCACCCTCCCATTCCAGGATGCCCTTTGTGAATGTCCACGGAAGTCTATGTGTCTCATTATCTTTTCATCAAACTGATACATCGTTCTCTTATTCCACCAATACTTACTGAACATCTCCTAAGCAGGAAGTATTTTTCTCAACCCTGAATAGGACAAAGTTCCTACTCTCATGGTGAGGCCATTCATCCTAGCAAATCTATATAGGCCTGAGCCACATAACGATGTCAGCAGCGGGACCACATGTCTGATGGCGGTCCTGTAAGATTACAATGGAGCGTATCTGGAAACCTGATATACAGCACCTGATACTGCCATTGTAAGTCAAATATTGCTAAGTAATAATGCTGGGATGTTGGTTTTCCATGTGAAGAAATATGTTTAGTAAAAATATATTGGCTGGCTGCTGGAGCTCACATCTATAATCCCAACACTTTGAGAGGCCCATGTGAGAGGATTACTTGAGGCCAGAAGTTTGAGACCAGTCTGGACAAGAAAGAGAGACCCTGTCTTTACAACAAATAAGAAAAATTAGCCAAGTGTGGTGTCACATGACCTATAGTCCTAGCTACTTGGGAAGCTGACGTGAGAGGATCACTTGAGTCCAGGAGGTCAGAGCTATAGTAGCTATGATCATAGCCACTGTACTCTAGCTGGGTAAGGCCCTGTCCCACTCCCTCCCCCCAGATACACACATGTCATCTAGGTTTCTATAAGTACTCGCTATGATGTTCAGGCAAATTGCCTAATGGCACGTTTCTCAGAAAGCGTCCTCTTCATTAAGTGATACATGACTGTGTTCATACATTCAAGGAGGAAAAAGCACATTATCCATAAAAAACAGGAGCTTAACTTGAAGCACTATAAACATGAATTCAATAAAAACACGCAGTGACATTACCTTCTAGCTAAGTAACTTTTGAATGAGACGTAAGCTGTCTTGGCTAAAGTGTATAAAAGATTAGCAGCAAGCAGAATGTCTCCTTCATGAAATCAGCAGGATTGGAGAATGGGAAGTAGCCTGACGTTCTCACTGTTTCCTAATAATACCATGTCCATCTGTAATCACAGCGACTGGTGTGTGCTCCACACTTTGGGAAGCAGAGCCTCCGTCCTATGAGTCACCAAGCAAGAAGTGATTCTTCTTCCTCTTCGCGTCCTTAGGCCTCTAAAGTACCCCCTGCCCCCCAGCGACAACTGAGGTGCCTCAGGGGCCACAGTGTTGTGTGATCGGGAGAAATGATCTGTTAATTTTTGCAGCATTAGTCGATGGATTGGCCTGTCATCTCTGAAATCAGGATTGGAGTTCTTTTTTTTCTCTTTTATTGATACATTATAATTTACTATTTATGGGATACACGTGCTGGTTCCATGCATAAAATGTGAAATGATCAAGTCAGGGTATCCGTCATTTGAGCGTTTATTATTTGTATGTGTTAGCATTATTTTACGTCTTCCCTTCGAGTTAACTTTCAGATATACTTAGTATTATTGCTGAAGGTAGTCCTCCTAGTCTGCTACAACAAGCATCAGAACTATTTCTTCTATCCGGTTGTATAGGTTCTTTAGACCCCTGGTCTTAAGACAGAGAATGAGCTTTTATCCTCAAGTTGCATGTCTGTGTTCGTGGGGGGTGCAACTGGGGACAAGTATAGCAGAGGAAGACTGGGGGTTTCTGAACTTCCTGTTATCAGTGCTCTCTTCATAAAATGTTTTAATGTTTTAAGTACGTTACTTAAATATTAATTTTTTAATTCAACTTGTCAATATGTTGTTTAGGATATAAGTGAAACATGTTTGTAATTTCCCTTTACAATAATAGATTCTCTCCAATTTCAATATCAGGTGTATCCAGATCAAGTAGAATGATAGTGAAATATTTCTTCTTTTTTTATTGTTTATAAGATTTCTGGAATTGCTTGTTTTGTAAAATCATTGTGGTCTATGAGTTTACGATAGTTTGAACTTTGT
>CAUYRH010172694.1:0-21389 GCA_963574655.1 Perodicticus potto | reverse complement strand
AGGGTACAGGCGAACCTTACTAAATGCAGAATACAAATGTCTTCATATAATAACTGAGAAAATGCCAGGAAGGCTATGTTAATCAGTTTGATGGAAATAGTTCAGATTGTATATGAAACCAGCACATTGTACCCCTTGATTTCACTATTGTACACAGCTATGATTTAATAATAAAGACAATAACAAATAAATAAATAAATATAAATGGGGAAAAAAAGGGCTTATTTGGCTCACAATTATCGTGACTGCAAAATCCAAGGGCACAATCCTAGTTATAAGGTGTTTATCAAAGGGGACAAAATGATGCCTTTTTATTAATTCTACTTTCCAGCCTCTTTCAGAAAACTTTGCAGTAGCCTCTTCTTGTCTTCAACTAAATCTTCAGTTTTATTTCCTTCAATTTGTTCTGCAAATATTAGTTACATATTTTAAATTGCATTATAGGTTTCCTGATGAGCATTCAACAATATCCCAAATAATAATATAACTATATAATTATTATGCTAATAGTGATAATAATATAATTATTTTTATATGTTTTAGTATGTACCTCATGGTTATTAATATATAATTTACCACAAAGGGGTTCCTTAATATATCTCCTAACCTCACCTTCTATCCCCTAGACCCTTATATCTAACTACCAACGTGAAAGTTCTGCTTGGAAGTAACTCATACTTAATATGTCCAGAATAGAACCTATCCCAAACTAGCTCCTCCCTCAGTACTTCCCATCTTGATAAATGTCACTACAATTTGCTAAATTGCTAGAGCCCAAAGTCAAGGAGTCATTTTTAACCCTTCTCTTATCTTCATAACCATAATCTAATGCATCAGCAAGACATGTCAATTTTACCATCAAAATTTATCTAAATTCAAAACACTTCTCACTATCTCCGCTACTATATCCTTAGTCCAAGGCACTATCAACTCTTGTATGGACTTGCCTACACATTTTGAGTAGCCCTCAACTGGTCTCACTGATACTATTCTTGACCCTTTATAGTCTATCTTCCACACAGCAACTAGACTGAATTTTAAAATCATACACTATGCCACTCTCCTTCACATACTCTGATGGATTCCCATTGCACTGAGAATAAAATCCAAACTCATATACTATGATCTATATGACTCTACATTATTTATGCTCTCTGAACTATTTTCTATTACTCTCCACTCTACTCACTCATCTAGGGCCACAAGGGAATTCTTTTTATTCCAAGGACATAAAAACTCATTCTTCGACTAACTTCTTTACCTCATAACAACCTATTTTCTTGGAAACTAATCCATTCTCTTAAGAACTAATCTAGTTTCTTAAGACTGAGAAATCACCACCTCAAGAACAGCACAAGTCACCATAAGGGCAGAGCTACCATCATACAAACACCTCCCATTAGGCTCCGTGTCTTATAATGTTTCATGCTCCAACGTTGCTGCACTTGGAATTAAGGTATAAACATGAATTTTGGAGAGAACACGCATTTTTCTTTATATTCTGATACTCCCTTCTCAGGGGGAGCATGCATTGCTTCATCTCTTTTTTCAAATTTATGCTAAATTTTCACCTTTTAAGAAAGGCCTTCCATTACTGTAATGGAAGGCCTGTTTTTCTGTTTCTTTCTTTTTTACTTTTAATTACAGAAAATTCCAAATGAGTACATAAAGAATATTGTGACGACCTCCTATATATTTACAACCTAACCTAAACAATTATTAAATCATGGCCTAATTTGTTTCATCTATATCTCTACCCATTCCATACCTGACTTCCTGAATTATTTTGAAATAAATCTAAGATACCGTGTCATTTCGTATTTAAATATGTCAGTATGTATCTAAAAGTAAAAAGAAGGTTGTAAAAAGTAACAAAATACTTTTATAATATAATTGATTTTTCAACCTGAGACTTTACTCTATTTATTTATTAATTCCAAGAGTCTCTTGGTGGTGTCTTTGGGGTTTTCTAGATACACAATAATATCATTAGCAAAAAGCAATATTTTGACCTCCTTTTTCCCAATTTGGATACCCTTTATTTCTTTCTCTTCCCTTATTGCTCTCACTAAAGCTTTAGCACTATGTTGAATAGAAGTGACAGTAGGCACTCTTGTCTTGTTCAGGTTCTTTGGGGAAAATGCTTTCAATATGTGAAAAACTGCTCAACACCACTAATCATCAATAAAATGCAAATCAAAACTACAATGAGATATAACCTTACCCTTGTTAAAATGGCTTTTATTAAAAAGTACAAAGCAATTGATGCTGGTGTGGATGCACAGGGAAAGAAATTACACATTGTTGGTTTGACCACAAAATAGTACAACTTATGAGGAAAATAGTATGGAGATTTCTCAAAGAACTAAAAATAGCCATGACATTTAATTCAGCAATCCTACCATAGGGTATCTACCAAAAGGAAAATAAATCATTTAATCAAAAGATACCTGTACTCAGATGTATATTGCAATACAAATCACAATTGCAAAGATATGGAATTAATCCAAGTGCCTCTCATATCATGATTGTATTATCACAAATGTGAAAGATCTCAAAAATGGAAAAATAAACACCACATTATCTCTGTAATAAATTGGAACTAACTGATGGGCACACATGTGCATAGAGATTTTAGTGAAAGTCACTGGAAATCAAACAAGGTGAGGAAGAAAGAGGAGACAGGCAAAAGCCAATTGAATGAGTACAATTAACACTATTTGGGGGGTGAGCATATTATAGCTCTGACTCAAACATTACGAGAGCTATCCATATAACAAAAACATTCATACTCCTTTAATATTTTAAAATAAAAAATATATTGATAAAAGTGAGACAACAAATACCAAAGAAGGGCAAATAGAGAATAAAATATAGTAGAAGAATGAAAAATGTTAGTTGGATAAAAATGTCTTTGTTTCATGGGTACCTTGTATAATCCTTAAGTTGAGGCTTTTTGTGTGTCTGTCACCATAATAGTGTTGTTATTATGCCAGTTAGGTGAATTGTTATACCTGACTTCCTTTCCAATCTCTACCCTTCTTGGTTTCCAATGTCCATTACATCTCTTTGTTCCCATGTGTGCCAATCATGTAGCTTCTAATTATTAGTAAGAACATGTGAGCTTTGGTTTTCCATTCCTGAGATACTTCATGTAGTATAAGGATCTCCAGTTCCATCCAAATTGCTACAAAATACTTTATTTCATTCCTTTTCTTGGCTCATATGTATTCCAAGTGTGTGTGTGTGTGTGTGTGTGTGTTTGTGTGTGCTGTGTATGTATCACGTTTTCTTCTTCCCCTCATAAACTGGTGAGCATTTAGGTCAAGTCTACGTTTTTACACTTGCGAATTGTGCTGCAACAAACATTCAAGTATAGATGCCTTTTAGATAGAGTGACTTCTTTTCCTTTGGGTAGGTACCCACCAGTGGGATTGCTGGATAGAATAGTTTAAGTCTATATTTTTTTTTCCTAGAACATCCATACTCTTTAACACAGTAGATGTTCTAACTTTTAGTCCCAATAAAAGTGTATAAGTGTTCCTTCCTTTCTGCATTCATATCAACATCTATTGTAAAATTTACTTTTTTCTAAACAGGATACAATTTTTTTAGTTTTCTTCTAATCTGGAAATACTACATTTGATTTATGTGTCTCTTAAGTTTCTTAATCTATATGTCATCTTTCCATTATTTTGTTCCCTAGAAATTTATTTGTTGGAAAAATTAGGTTATTTGCACTCTGGCATTTTCAACAACCTGGGTTTTGCTGGGTTGGATCACTGTGGTGTCATTTAACTTATTCCTTGTATTTCCAAACAACAGATTGTTAGATGTGAGGCTTGATTAGGTTTATGTTTAATATTTTGTCAAGAATAGTTTATGAGTGTTGCCAGGAACCTTCCTTTGAGACACACACAATGTTTAGGTCAATCTCTCTGTTTCTGTTTCTCTACAAAGCCAGATTCATTATTTGGTTACAATGATGGCTTCTTAATCTTAAGCAGAAGTCTCAGAATACTCTCTATCACTCTCAATCCCCTTGATCTTTATTTCATTTTAGCCATTCTAACTATCTGACAGTTTATTTATTTATTTATTTACTGTTAATTTCTCCCAAAATAATTTTAACTAAAGGAATTATTTTTTTGATTTTTGTATCCAGCACCTCAAATAATGTCTAATGCATAATAGGTGCTCAATAAACATATAATAAATGGTTTTGAATAAATATTACCTCTTGATTGATTAAAAAGGGGGAAAGGCTGTGTATGTGACACATACTTTTGAGTTCCAGAAATGAAATCGCTATAAGGAAAATACTATTTTCAAAACTTAAAGAATAAAAATTGAAATGCTCACAGAATGTTCCATCATGTTCTCATTGGTAAGACAATGCCTCAAATGAAAATCCTACAGAGAGGTACACCCACAAATGTTACCCTGATTATTTTAAAACAATTTTAAAATAAATTTTATATATTTTTATTTTTAATTATACAAACAGCATATGGCTATTATTGAAGAATTGAAAAATGTAAGTAGGAAAACAATCATCACATTCTGCCAGATCTCAGAGAGGTTTTGATATGATACGTAAGAACAAGGAGTATATTTTCAAATATTTGTTAGCCATTTATATGTCTTCATCAAAGATGGTTCTGTTCAAATCTCTTGCCAGGTGACAGATGGGATTGTTGGCCCCTCTTTTGTTGATTAATTTGAGATATCTATAGATTCTATTTATCAATCCTTTGTCATATTCATAACCTGCAAACACATTTTCCCATTCTTAAGGTTGTCAATTTACTTTAATTTCTGTGTCCTTACCTGTGCAAGAGATTAAACTAAAAAGTTTAATTAAGTCCCATTTGTTTGTTTTGGAGTTCTTGAGCTTGCCGCCGAAATCTTCTACATAAAATCCTTCCCCAGTCCAAAATCATCACGAGGTTTTCTCACACTTTTTTCTAGGATTTTTATCATTTCATTTCTTACATTTAAATCTTTTATTGATCTTGAGTCAATTTTTGTAGGTGGTGAAAGGGGTGGGTCCAATTTCAGTCTGTTACATGTAGTTGTCCAGTTCTTTCAGCACGATTTGTTGAATAGAGATTCTTTCCCCATCTCTATGATTTGGCTTATCAAAGATCAGGTGGCAAGTAGAGACTGGTTTCCTCTCTTGGTTTTCTGTTCTGTTCTACATGTCTGTGTCTCTATTTTTGTGCCAATTCCATGCTATTTTCATTTTCTTTACTGT
This sequence comes from Perodicticus potto, assembly GCA_963574655.1. NCBI lineage: Eukaryota > Metazoa > Chordata > Mammalia > Primates > Lorisidae > Perodicticus > Perodicticus potto. The sequence goes on along the minus strand of CAUYRH010172694.1, from coordinate 16,132 downwards.
GGATTTGTATTATAACCTGAAGTATGATAGAGTTATGGCTGAAGCTTCGTTTTTATTATTAAAAATAGCCTTGGCTATACTGTTTTTGTTTCTTTTTCTATACAAAACAAAGTACTATTTTTCCAGTTATTCTGAGTATGATGTTGGTATTTTATGGGGAATTGCATAGAATCTGTGGATTGCTTTGGGTAGAATGGACATTTTTAACAATGTTGAATCTTCCCAGCTAAGAGCATGTTATGTTTTATCCATTTGTTAATGGTTCTGCAATTTCCTTTCTTAGGGTTTCATAATTTTCTTTGTAAATATCCTTCACCTCTTTTGTTAGGTATATTTTTATATATTTCATTTTCACTAAAGCTACTGTGAAGGGAATTGTGTCCTTGATTTGCTTCTAAACATGGCTGTTGTTTGCATATACAAAAGCTACAGATTTGTGGAAGTTGATTTTATACCGTGATACCTTACTGTATTTCTTGATCCCTTCCATGAGGTTTTCAGTTGTGTCTCTTGTGTTTTCTAAGTATAAGATCATATCATCAGCAAAGAACAAGAGTTTTCCCTCCTCTGCACTCAGTTGGATGCCCTTTATATTCTTCTCTTGCCTGATCACTTTGGCTAGAACCTGCAGTATTATGTTGAATAACAGTAGTAGTAGAGGGCATCCTTGGCAAGTTTCAATTCTAAGTGGAAAAGCTTCCAGTTTTACTCCATTGAGTATCATAGTACCTGTGAGTTTGTTATAGATGACTTCAATCGGGTTAATAAATGTACCCACTATGCCTACATTCTTAAGTTTTCCTAATCATAGAAAATTATGCTGAATTTTATCAAATTATTGTTCTGCCTTCATTGAGAGGATCATACGGTTGAATAGATATTTTTAACAATGTTGAATCTTCCCAGCTAAGAGCATGTTATGTTCTTCCATTTACTTTTGCTTCTACTTATGGTGAATTACATTTATGGAGTTGCATGTGTTAAAACAGTCTTGCATACCTGAGATGAAGCCTATTTATCACGAAGTATAATTTTGATAATGTGTGGTCCTTATCTATTGACTAAGATATTGTTATTTTTTGCATTGATATTCATTAGTGAAATTGGTTTGTAGTTCTCCCTTTTAGTTGGGTCTTTTCCTGGTTTTGACGTCAGAGTGATGTTTGCTTCATAGAATGTGTTGGCTAAAGTTCTTTCTCCTTAATGTTTTTAATTAGGTTTTTCAGTATAGGTCCAAGATATTCCTTTTTACATTGTTGAGGATTCATTGAGGGTATAAGAAATCAGGTTACACTGATTGCATATGTTAGGTAAAGTCCCTCTTACATTTGTGTCTTGCCCCCAAAAGTTGTGCCACAACTGAGACCACACCCCCTTTCTCTTTCCCTTTTTCTGCTCTTCCCTTCTCCCACTTCACTCCCTTCTTATCTCTCTCTGCTTTTCCTTTCTTCCATCCCCTCCCTCTTTCTCTTTCTGGTCTCCCCTTCCCCCATCCACAATGAGTACTATGTCATTAATTTTCCTCATATCAAAATTGAGTACATAGGATTCATACTTCTCCATCCTTGTGATGCTTTACTAAGAATAATGGATTCCACTTCCATACAGGTTAATACAAAGGATGTAAAGTTGCCATTTTTTTAATGGCTCTGTAGTATTCCATAGTATACATATACCACAGACTGCTAATCCATTCTTGGGTTGGTGGGCATTTAGGCTGCTTCCACATTTTGGTGATTGTAAACTGAGCTGCGATAAACAGTCTAGTGCAAGTGTCCTTATGGTAAAAGAACGTTTTTTCGTCTGGGTAGGTACCCAGTAATGGGATTGCAGGATCAAATGGGAGGTCTAGCTTGAGCTCTTTGAGGATTCTCCATACTTCCTTCCAAAAAGGTTGTATTAGTTTTCATTCCCATCAGCAGTGTAAAAGTTTCCTTTCTCTCAACATCCACACCAGCATCTGCAGTTTTGAGATTTTGTGATGTGGGCCATTCTCACTAGGGTTAGATAATATCTCAGGGTGGTTTTGATTTGCATTTCTCTAATAATTAGGGATGATGAGCATTTTTTCATATGTTTGCTAGCCATTCGTCTGTATTCTTTAGAGAAGATTCTATTCATCTCTTACCCATTGATATATGGGATTGTTGTTTTTGTCATGTGAATTAATTTGAGTTCTCTATAGATCCTAGTTATCAAGCTTTGGTCTAATTCAAAATATGCAAATTTTTTTTTCCCATTGTGTAGGTTGTCAATTTGCTTTGTTTGTTGTCTCCTTAGCTGTACAGAAGCTTTTCAGTTTAATTAAGTCCCATTTATGTATTTTTGTTGTTGTTGCAATTGCCACAGAAATCTTCTTCATAAAGTCTTTCCCAAGGGTCAATATCTTCCAATGTATTTCCTATGCTTTCTTTGAGGATTTTTATTATTCTCTGCCTTGAATTCAATCAATTTCATCTTTAATCAATTTTTGTGAGTGGAGAAAGTTGTGGATCCAGTTTCAGTCTTTTACATGTGGATATCCAGTTCTCCCAGCACCATTTATTGAATAGGAAGTTTTTGCCCCAGTGTATGTTCTTGTTTGGTTTATTGAAGATTAGGTAATTGTAAGATGCTAGTTTCATTTACTGTTTTTCTATCCAATTCCAAATGGCTATGTCTCTATTACTGTGCCAGTACCATGCTGTCTTGAACACTATGGCCTTGTAGTACAGCCTAAAATCTGGTATGCTGATGCCACCAGCTCTGCTTTTATTCCTAAGAACTGCCTTAGTATACAGGTCTTTTCCTGGTTCCATATCAAACAAAGAATCATTTTTTCCAACTCTTAAAAGTGCAATGTTGGTATTTTAATAGGGATGGCATTGCATCTGTAGATTGCTATGGGAGGTATAGACATTTTAACAATGTTTATTCTTCCCAGCCATTAGCACAGTATGTTCTTCCATTTGTTAATATCTTCTACTATTTCCTTTCTTACGGTTTCATAATTATCTTTATAGAGTTCCTTCACCTCTTTAACTAGGTATATTCCTAATGAGGTATTTCATTTTCTTTGCAGCTATGGTGAAGGGGGTTGTGTCCTTAATTAGCGTCTCATCTTGGCTGTTATTGGCATATACAAAGGCGACTGACTTGTGGACATTGATTTTATATCCTGAGACATCACCATATTTTTTGATGACTTCCAGGAATCTTATGGTTGAGTGTTTGGGGTTTTCTAAATATAAGATCATATTGTCAGCCAAGACAGAGTTTGACCTCCTTTGCTCCTATTTGGATGCCCTTTATTTCCTTCTCTTGCCTAATTGTATTGGCTAGAACTTCCGTCACTATGTTCAAAAATAATGGTGACAGAGGACAACCTTGTCTGGTTCCAGTTATAAGTGGGAAATCTTTCAGTTTTACTTCATTCAGTAAAATATTAATTGCGGGTTTGTCGGCTCGGTGCCTGTGGCTCAGCGGGCTTAGGCACCAGCCATGTACACCTGAGCTGGTGGGTTCGAATCCAGCCCGGGCCCGCCAAACAACAATGACGGCTGCAACCCAAAAATGGCCGGGTGTTGTGGCGGGCGCCTGTAGTCCCAGTTACTTGGGAGGCGGAGGCAGGAGACTCACTTGAGCCCAGGAATTGGAGGTTGCTGTGAGCTGTGATGCCACGGCACTCTATCCAGGGTGACAGCTTGAGGCTCTGTCCCCCACACCAAAAAAAATTGTGGGTTTGTCATAGATAACCTTCGATCAGTTGAAAAATTGTGCCACATTTGCCTATACTCTTCAGTGTTGTAATTAGAAAAGGATGCTGGATTTTATCAATTCATTTTCTGCATCTATTGAGAGGATCATATGGTCTTTGTTTTTGCTTCTGTTGATACAGTGAATAACGTTTATGGACTTGCATGTGGTAAACCAGCCTTATATCCCTGGGATGAAATGAGTTGATCATGATCTATGACTTTTTTGCTAATAAACTATAATCCAGTGGCTAAGATTTTGTTGAGAAGCTTTGCAACTATATTCATTAGTGAAATTGGTCTGAAGTTCTCTTTTTAGTTGGGCCTTTTCCTGGTTTTGGTTTCAGGGTGATGTTTACTTCATAGAACATGTTGGGGAAGATTTCTTTCTCCTCATTTTTTTTGGAATAGTTTCTGTAGTATAGGAATGAGCTCTTCTTTGAAGGTTTGATCGAATTCTGGTGTGAAGCCATCCAGACCAGGGAATTATTTGTTGTGAGATTTTTTTTATCATTTCTTTGATCTCAGTGCTTGAATTTGGTGTGTTCAAGAGATCTGTTTCTTCCTGGCAAAGTCTAGGTAGAGGGTGTGATTCCCAATATTATTCCATTACTTTCACATTGTTAAATTTCTGGGCATAAATTTTCTTGCAGTATGCAGAGATAATCTCTTGTATCTCTGTTGCATCTGTTGTTATTTCCCTTTTATTATTTCTGATTCAGGTTAATAGATATTTTTCTTTTCTCTTTCTAGTTAGTCTGGGAAAAGGTTTATCTATTTTATTTGTTTTTTTCAAAAAACAACTCCTTATTTCATTAATTTTCTGAATGATTCTTTTGTTATCAATTTCATTAATCTCTGGTTTAATTTTGGATATTTTTTTTCTTCTGCTGGGTTTAGGCTTAGATTGTTCTTCTTTTTCCAATTTCATAAGATGGCTTGTGAGTTTATTGATGTGCTCTCCTTCTGTTTTTCTCATGTAGGCATCTAAAGCAGTAAACTTTCTTCTCAGGACTGCTTTTGCTGTATCCCACAGGATTTGGTAGCTTGTGTCTTCATTGTTGTTATGCTCAAGGAAGTTAATGATTTCCTCTTTTATTTCTTCCTGCACCCAACTCTCATTCAGCATAAGGTTATTTAATGTCCATGCCTTTGTGTGGGGTTGAATGGTTTTGTTGGAGTTGAGTTCCAACTTAATTGTCTTATGGTCTGAGAAGATGTAAGGTAAAATTTCAACTTTTTTGATTGTGTTGAGGTTTGCTTTCTGTCCTAGGATATGATCAATTTTGGAGAATGTTCCATGGGCTGAAGAGAAGTACATATATTATTTTTCTTTGGGCTGGAGTGTTCTATATATGTCTGTCAGGCACAGTTGTTCTAGGGTTTCATCATTTAAGTCCCTTTATCTTTGTTCAATTTCTGTTTAGAAGATCTGGCTGGCTCTGTAAGTGGAGTGTTAAAGTCCCTTGTTATTATGTTGTTATAGGATATCATATTGCTCAGACTAATTAAAGTCTGTTTCAAGAATTTGGGTGCTTCTAAGTTGGGTGCATAAATACTTAGAATTGAAATGTCTTCTTGTGAAATTTTCCCTTGATAAATATGAAGTCACCATCTTTGTCTTTTTTGACTTTACTTGCTTTAAATCCATATGTATCTGAAAATAAGATTGCAACCCATATGTTTGCCTGAAAAATTGTCTTCCAACCCTTAACTCTGAGTTTTAATTTGTCTTTTGAGGCTAGGTGCATTTTCTGCAGCCAACAAACGGATGGCTTGTGTTTTTTAATCCAATCAGCCAATCTATGCCTCCCACTGGGGATTTCAAGCCATTAACATTTATTGAGATAATTGATAAGTGTGGTAGCCTTTTATTCATCTTATTTTGTGAAAGTCTATTGGTTAGTTTTATCTTTTGCATCATTGTGGAAGCTAGGTTCTGACCTTTAATTTCTGGGTGCCTACTTTGCTGTTGATCCATTTTGATGGTCAGTGTGTAGAACAGGTTGAAGTATTTCCTGTAGAGCTGGTCTTGAGGCAAATTTCCTCAATGTTCGTGTATTTGTGAAAGACTTCATTTCTCCATCAATTTTAAAGCTTAGCTTAGCACGATATAGATTCTGGGCTGAAAATTGTTCTGTTTAGGTAGATTAAAGGTAGATGACCATTGTCTTTTGGCTTGAAAAATTTCATTAGAGAGGTCTGCTGTCACCCTGGTGGATTTGGCCCTGTAGTTCAATTGGCTCTTACTCCTGGCAGCTTGCAAAATCTTCTCTTTTGTCCTGACTTTGGAAAGGTTCATCACAATGTGTCTTGGAGAAGCTTAATTCAAGTTGAGGTGACCTGGGGTCTGGTGTCCCTCTGAACCAAGTGTTTCAGAATCTTTGCTGATATTTGAGAATTTTTCATTTATAATATTCTCTAGTATTATTTCCATTCCTCTGCGGCATTCTTCTTCCCCTTCTGGGATACCTATACTTGTATGTTTGAATGATTCACAAAGTTCCATAATTCTGTTAGTGAATGTTCTGCTTTCATCTTCTTCTTTTCTTCCTCTTTAACTATCTGATTTATCTCGAAAGCTTTGTCCTCTAGCTCTGAGATTCTTTCTTCTGCATGATCTAATCTGTTGTTGATACTTTTTATTGCATTTTTAAGTTCCCTAATTGGCTGCTTCATTTCCTTCAGTTCTGCTCTCCTTTCTATATTCTTCATATCATACATCTATTATTTGATTCTGTTTTTAGATTTCCTATTGGTTATTTTCCATTTTCTCAGCCATTTCCATCATTGTGTTTTGGTTATTTTCCTCTTTCTCAGTAATTTTCTGCATTATTTTCATTATCTGTATTTTAAATCCCCCTTCTGTCATTTCTTACATTTATTTGTAGGTGGACTCCTCTGCAGTAGCTACTGTATGGTCCCTTGGGATTTGTTATGGACTGGTTTTTCATGTTGCCCAGAATTTTCTGCTGATTTTCCCTCATGAATGTTTTCTTTTATCTGTTTCATTGCCCTAATTTTTCTTTCACTTCTAATTGCTCCTTAGTTACTATAACTCTGGCCTAAGGTTTTGATGAGTCCTTTTGGTACAGGACCAAAACAATGAGAAGACTGAAGAGCAAGAAGGGAAAAAACATTTTATAGCAAGAAACAAGAGAAAGGAGAAGGGGTGAGTAAAAGGGAATATTGACAAAAAGAAGAGAGGCACAAAAAGAGGGAAACAGGAGTAATAAAAGTATACAGTATGGTAATTTGACATACATCTTACAAACCCCCAACCTCTGGAGGTGCTGTGTTGGGTGGTTCCTTTGAGGTCAGTTGCTCTTTGCCAGCCTGAGGAAACATGGTTCCCCACCTCCACCAAATAGAGAGGAAAGACCAAAATAGCATAAATTAAACCAATATATACAAACAGAAAACTGTACAGGATGAAATGGGGGAAAAACCAAATAATAGGGGCAGAAACACTAGCAAAAATGAAGTTCTAATTATTACAGAAGGCAACACTGGAGAATTATATTTACACTAGAAAAATGAAGAAAGAAAAAAGAAATAGGGAAAAAAGAAAAATCTAGGGGGAAATGTTGGAATTAAAACAAAAGCCAAAAACAAAGCAGTGTATATATCTTGCTCAATATTGTCTGGGCAACAGGGGATCTTCTTGGGTAAAAGATGTTAATCACAATGCTGATACAGCTTTATGAGATGAAGACTGGAGGCCTCTGCTGATTTCTCAAACCCTGAAGGGTTGAGAGCCTAAATCTTTCCTCAGCCTGCTGAAAAGGCACTTTAAACTGCTAACCTTGGCTAAGCAGAAGCTTTTCCAGGAAAGCACTTGTCACTGGGATCTCTCCTGAAGTGGCTGCCTGCTTATTCAGTGCAGCAAAACCATTCTCATTCTATGCCCCAAGGGCCAAGCCTTCAAGGCAGCCCTACTCCTGCCAAACACTGAAAGCCCCACTCTTTCCCAGCATCTCAGTCCCAGCCTTTGATGCTGCTCAGTCACTAGATCACTCGCCTAAGGTCTTCCAGCCTCCGCCGCACTCTGTGACCCTGAGGACGGAACCTGCAGGGATAGTTCTACCAGAAAGGTTGTGTGAGGCCCACATTGGAACAATATTAGCTCCATTCTGGCTCAGCAGCTCAATCCAGGGCCCTAGGCAATGCTTAAAGTCATCTGCACTCTCATCCAAGTTCTCCCAAGGTAGTTCAACTGAGTGCCCAAGTCCAAAACACAAATCATCCCACAGGGAAGACCTTCCCTGTTGCAATATTGCTGCTGTTGTAGTTACAGCTGTGGCAGCCATGGCCTCAGACCTAATGAATGCAACCACTTGCCAGTTCTCCACTGCTTTTGTCCTCCTACTTGTGTGCAGAAGTCTCTCGCTGTCTCCTTGTGTCCCCAAAGGGATGTTTCTGGGGAGACTCCACAAGCCAGAGATCCCTGGAGTCTTCTCTCCCCAATCTCACTCCACTGGTTGCAGAGAAGCTGTTACTTAGCTGCCATCTTTCTCCACCTCCTTCCATGATCTTCTTTAAATATTTGATGGAGCTCTGGTGTGAAGCCATCTGGTCCAGGGATGTTTTTGTTACAAAATTTTGTATTGCTTCTTGAATGCTTGTTACTGGTATGTTCAAGAGGTCTATTTCTTTCTGGTTAAGTCTAGGGAGATGGTATGGTCCCAGATATTGTTCTATTTTTTCCACCTTATCAAATTTCTGAGCATAGAGTTGCTTCTGGTACTTGGATATAATCTCTGTGATATCAGTTGTTGTTTCTCCTTTTTTGTTTCTGATTGAGGATAGTATGGATTTTACTATTCTGTTTCTAGTTAATATCACCAAAGGTTTATCGATTTCATTTAAGTTTTTGAAGAACCAACTTTTTATTTTGTTAATTTCTGTATGATTTTTTTTCCAATTTCATTTATTTCCAATTTAATTTTGGTTATTTTTTTTTCTTCTGCTAGGTTTGGGATTGGATTCACTTACTTTTCCTTTTCCATAAAATGACTCATTACATTGCTGATGTGCTCTATTTCTGTTTTTTGGATACAGGAATCTAATGAGGTAAATTTTCCTCTTGAGGCAGTGCCTGTGGCTCAAAGGAGTAGGGTGCCAGCCCCATTTGCCAAAGGTGGAGGTTTCAAACCCAGCCCCAGCCAAAAACTGCAAAAAAAAAAAATTCCTTTTCAGATTGCTCTTTCACTGGGAGGGTGGGTGTAACCATGAATCAGAATGTTGCAGTTCATCCTTTTCTGTGCCTTACATTTTGGTGAGAAACATGAGATACAATACATACCCATAAAAATAAATGGTATCATTTCACAGAGGGGATGCAGAGAAAGATTGTGGACTAGATAGATCATTCAGTTGAGCTCTGTTAGAACAACCGGGGAAAATGAGAGAACCCAGCTATACCTGGCAAGGGAACCTTACCCAGTGTCATAGCTCAGGGAGCTCAACAAGGAGGTAGTGAACTAGTTACATCATATGATCCAGAGCAGTGGAAATATGAGTAATTAGTTAAATGATTGTGACTGGCCAGAATAAGCTGAACCCCAACAGAGGTCTGAGACAGGAAGCACCCTTTCCTGAGTTTTCAGTTGTTGGAGGAAGCTGCACTTTGAGTGGAAATCTTGGAAAACTGGACAGACTCAAAAAGTATTCAGAAGTCAGATTTGAAAGCCAGTTGATGTGGATTGGCCAAAGGTTTGGTAGTTGGCGAGGAAGCCAGACTGAGAAGGCCTCAGCACCCAGGGGGCTGCCATTGTAGGAAAGTCGTGAGGTCTTAGCAGAGGCCTAAAGCATGGCTGTCTTAATACCACCTGCCCGGATCAGAACTCCACTCTTGGTACAGGATGAAGGACTCCCACACCCCATGGGAAATGGACTCAGGGGGCACTGTGAGACCTGCCCCGAAGGATTCTTGTGAGCTTTAGAATCCCAACCCAGCAGGGTCTGAATGCCAAGGAAACAATCAGGCAATCACTGAAGGCAAGTTTGGAATGAGGACCATAGAGGTTTCTGGCTATGTCCTCTGTCTCCTAAAAAACCCCACAGTACCACCTGGCCTCCCAGTGACATATTGCAACATACTGTTATCAAGAGTAAGGACTCCTATTTTAAACAAAGAAGGCCATGAGGAGGAAAAAGGAGGAGAATAATTTGAACAAGAAAAAAGAACACATGAGAAGTAACCAAGAAAAGAATTCAGGCTACATGAAAGATAAAAACAGAGCAACTCTCACAAGGGATCATGTGGCAGCTACTGCAAAAGACTCCACTTATAAAGAATTAATGGATCTGACAGAAAGGGAATTTAAAATATGGATGATAAAGAAAATAAAAGGAATGGATGAGAAAATGGAAAGATAGAACCAGTAGTCCAGTCCAATCCATAAACTACAGGACATCCCTTTCCCACCTTCGTTCCTCCACAGGAATGCTGCAGGCTGACCTCTGCTCATACCCCAGCACCCGCCCTCTGTGCTGATCCTCCTTATTTAAAAACATTCTAGCTGGCTACTGGAAATTCCTACTGCTTCAAAGTGCCCTTGGAGCAATGTTTTTAGGGAGTTTCCCCTAACCAGAGGTGGCTGAAATCCTCTGTCACCTGTCTCACTGAGAGCAGCTGTCAAGGAGATATCTCTAGACTACCATTTTGCCTCCACAATAGGTTTTTTTTGTTTTTTTTTTTCAAAGTAAAGTATGCCTAACACTTTAGAATACAGATGACTTTATGAAACTGGCTGGAAAAAATTAAGTCCTCAATATTATATTTTTCTATGCTTGTATTGAATAAGAGGAAATCATATAATTTTACTATAAAAATAAATTTTTGGTGCCATTTTAATACAAAAAGAAATATACTTAAGCCAAACTCAAAGAGGAATAATTTATTTATTCAGGGTTATACTGAGCTGCAAAAAATTTCATTGACCTAGTGAAAGTAGTGACAAAACCAGTCATTTACAAATCTCCAAATGTAGCTCAATACTTTCTAAAAACTTTAAAGAACAATAAAATAATTAAACTTGGCATCTCTAATGGTGAGACAAACAAATATTGTATCACTTGATATAATGCTTGCTTTACAAATTATTGAGATAATTTTTAAAGAGATTCAAGTCAATCTCTCAATGGGGGGACTGTAAATTCAACCAGGGGCCACAAAACCCAGGGAAAAATATCCTTCATCTTATAAGATTTAGACTGCTACAATCTATGTTTAGAATCCTGCAGTGCTTTTTCTTATAAAGACTCAAAACTATCAATCTATAATTGTGGTGAAAGAATCATTACTATGCATCAAGTGTTATCTGTAGTATTTGTTGTATTTGACAGGCCAAAGTCCACCACAGAAACATCTATTTTTGCTATTGTTTGGGATTCATGAGGGTACAAAGAACTAGGTTACACAGATTAAATTTGTTAGGTAAATTCCCTCTTATAATTGTGTTCTGCCCCCAAGAGGTGTGCTATGCACTGTGATGCCCTTTTCCCTTACTTCTCCCCTTTACCTGCTCCCTCCTTCCTCTATCCTCCCTTGTATTAGATCACCTACTGTCTTCATATTAGAATTGAGTATGCTGGAGTTTTACTTCTCCATTGTTGTGATGCTTTACTAAGAAGAATGTGTTCCACTTCAATACAGTTTAATACAAAAGATGTAAAGCCTCCATCTTTTTGGTGGCTGAACACTAGTCTATGGTATACATATACCACAGCTTCTTGATCCATTACTGGGTTGGTGGGAATTTAGGTTGTTTCCTCATTTTGGCTATTGTAAATTGAGCTGTGATAAACAGTTTAGTTCAAATGTCATTATGATAAAAGGATTTTTTCCTCCTGGGTCCATGTCTAGTAATGGGATGTGGAATCAAATGGGAGGTCTAGTTTGAGTTCTTTGAGGATTCTCCATACTTCCTTTCCCAAAAGGTTGTATTAGTTTTCAGTACCACTAGCAGTATAAAAGTGTTCCCTTCTCTCTACATGCACATGGGTATCTGCAGCTTTGAGACTTTTCAATGGGGGCCTTTCTTACTGGGGTTAGGTGATATCTCAGGGTGTATTTGATTTGCATTTCTCTGATGATTATGGATGATGACCATTTTTTCATGTTTGTTAACCATTAATAAGTCTTTTTTAGTGAAGTTTCTATTCATGTCTCTTGCACAGTGATATATGGGATTGTTGGCTCTTTTTTTTTTTTTTTTTTTTTTTTTATTATTTGAGTTTTATTTATATACTATTATAAAACATTTGCATGATTTATAATATGGAAATAATTTTTACAATTCAGAAATTTGTCTGTGTGCCTCCTTAGCTGTATAGAAGCTTTTGAATTTAATTAAGTCCCATTTGTTTATTTTTGTTATTGCAATTGCCATAGAGGTGTTCTTCATAAAATCTTATCTTTCCCCAGGCATATATCTTTAAGTGTTTTCCCCACATTTTCTTTGAGGATTATTAATGTTTTATGCCTTATATTTAAATCTTTTATCCACTTGAGTAAATTTTTGTAAGTGGTGAAAGATGCAGGTCCAGTATAAGGTTTTTGCATGTGGTTATCCAGTTCTCCCAGAATTATTTATTGAATAGTGACTCTTTTCCCCAGTGTATGTTCTTGTTTGGCTTATCAAAGATCAGGTGGCTGTAAGATGTTTGTTTCATCTCATGGCTTTCTATTTGGTTCCAAATGTCATTGTGTCTATTTTTGTGCCAATACCATGCTGTATTGAATACTATGGTCTTGTATAGCCTAAATTCTGGTAGGGTAATAACTTTGGCTTTACTTTTATTAGTAAGAATTGCCTTGGCTATACTTTGTTTGTTTGTGTGTTTGTTTGTTTCTGGTTCCATCCAAAATGAAGAATTATTGTTTTCCAATCTTGAAAGAAAAGTATGATGTTGGTATTTTAATGGGGATTGCATTAAATCTATAGATCGCTTTGGGAAGTATAGACCGTTTAACAATGTTGATTCTTCCCAGCCATTACTACTGTATGTTCTTCCACTTGTTAATATCTTCTGCTATTTTTTTCCTTAGGATGTTGTAATTTTCTTTATAGAGGTCCTTCATATTTTTTATTAGGTACATTCCTAGATATTTCATTTTCTTCGAAGCTACTGTGAAGGGAATTATGTTCTTGATTAGCTTCTCAACTTGTCTGTTATTGGCATACACAAAGGCTACTGATATGTGGACATTGATTTTATATCCTTAGATATTGTCGTGTTTTTTTTTTATGACTTCCAGCAGTCTTGTGGTTGTGTCTTTGGGGTTCTCTGAGTATAAGACAATATCATCAGCAAAGAGAGAGAGTTTGACCTCCTCTGCTCCCAAATTAGGTGTCTTTTATTTCCTTCTCTTGCCTGATTGTATCGGCTAGATCTTCCAACACTATGTTGAATAGCAGGAATAATAGTGGTGATAGATGACAACCTTGTCTGGTTCCAGTTCTAAGTGGAAAAGTTTTCAGTTTTACTCAATTCAGTATAATATAACCCATAGGCTTGTCTTAGATGGCTTCAGTCAGTTTACAAAATGTGCCACCAATGCCTAAATTCTTCTAATTAGAAAAGGATACTGAATTGTATCGAATGCTTTTTCTGCATCTGTTGGGAGGATCATATGTTCTTTGTTTTTGCTTCTGTTGATATAGTGAATTATGTTCATGTATTTGCTTATGTTCAACCAGCCTTGCATCCTTTGGATGAAATCTACTTGATCGTGATGTACAATTTTTAACATTTGTAGCTGTAATCTATTAGCTAGGATTTTATTGAGAATTTTGGCATCTATCTTCATTAGTGAAATTGGTCTGTAGTACTCATTTTAGTTGGGTCTTGTCCTGGTGTTTGTATCAGGGATATGTTTGCTTCATAGAATGTGGTAGGGAAGATTCTGTCCTTCTCAATTTTTTAAAAATAATTTTGTAGTATGCATATACACTCCTCATTGAAGGTTTGTTAGAATTCTGGTGTCAAGCCATCTGGACCAGGGCCTTTTTATTTTGGGATAGCTTTTATTTTTTGTTTGACCTCAGTGCTTGAAATTCATTTGTTCTAGGGATCTATTTCTTCTTGGCTAAGTTTAGGGAGAGAGTGTGATTATAGATATTGATCCATTTCCTCCAAATTTTCAAATTTCTGGGCATAGAGTTTCTTGTAGTACTCAGAGATGATCTCTTTTATCTCTGTGGCATCTGTTGTTATTTCCCCTTTATCATTTCTGATTGATGACATTGGAGATTTTACTTTTTTGTTTGTAGTTGATTTTATCTATTTTTTCTAGAAACCAACCTTTTGTTTTGTTAATTTTCTGCATGATTCTTTTGTTTTCAATTTCATTAATCTTTGATTTAATTTTGGTTATTTCTTTTCTTCTGCTGGGTTTGGGATTAGATTGTTCTTCTTTTTCAAATTCTATAGGATGGTTCAAGAGTTTGTTGATGTGCTCTCTTTCTGTTTTTTGAATATAGGTGTCTAATATGATAAATTACCCTCTTAAGACTGCTTTTGCTGCATACCACGTGTTTTAGAAAGTTGTATCTTCATCACTGTTATGTTTGAGGAATTTAACAATTTCCTCTTTTATCTCTTCCTGAACCCAACTATTGTTCAGCATAAGGTTGTTTAATTTCCATGTCTTTGTGTGGGGATGAATGGTTTTGTTGGAGTTGAGTTCCACCTTGGAAACATCTTATTCATTCATTTAGGGCTGACCACTTGAAGCTGGCAAGTTGTGCTGAAGAAAAGGTTTTTGATAGTGTCAGCAGTATAGTAAATATAAATACTGTTTCCATGTCAACACACACACACACAGAAATAAAACAAAAATAACAAAAATGAAAAACGAGCATGTGACAGGGCAGAGAATGGGAATTTATAAGATTTTAAATAACCAATGCATAGCGTGTTGCATACAGCTGCCTGTTCAGATAGTTCACACAGTTTAGAGGCTAGTATAGTGTTGGGTTCCACATTCCTTTGTCTTTTCATCTTAATAACTTTAGGGCTGTTTCTCTCACTAGAAATTCATCTGGAGGGGAAGGAGAGGAAGGAGAGGAAGATGTTAGGAAAGACACAGAGTCATAGAGTGACAGAGTGGGAAATCATGAAATAAAAAGTGACAGAAGAGAGATGAGAAAGGTGCCTGAGGACTTACACATTAAAAGTCTTAAGAAATGGAAGAAATTTATAATGTAAAGGATGCTGATGGGAGAAAAATATGGGCTTTAGGGAAGATTCCTGAGGAACAATTGGCTGTTTTCTATTCTTGTGCATCCCCCCATTCTTAGTCTTAAATGTGGACTACAAGTAATACATTGCTGTTTCCCAGAACTTCAGTAAGTAAACTTGAGTAAGTTTACTTAGTCTTCCTGAGCTTTAGTCTCCTAACTTGTGAAATAAAGATATTAACAATTACCTAGCATGTTATCACATTGCCTAGCAGATTTGTTAATTGAATGGTAGTTGCTATCATCATCACTATCATCATTATCACTAGGATTATAGGTTTGCCCACTCTGCTGCACACTATGATAGCTACCCTGTCCTTCAAATCATAATTCCCTTCCAATAAGAACATAAAGTAGATTAGATAAGTATTGTCCTGAGACAGTTTCCTGTCGTGCCAGTCTTAATATTTATTAATTTTTTCTGAGATTTTTTTTCTCACTACATTCATTAGCTATTGCACTTCAGATTATTGAATGTGTTTGTATGTGCATGCATGTCTATGTGGATTGGTTTAGTGAGCTATTTAATCAAGAGCCTCTATGAATTAAAGGCCATCTTTGTTACTATATTTGTTGAGGTGATGATATTATTTTACTCTGCATGGCAGTTATCTGTTTGAAAACTCATTTATTCAAAATATGGTCTCTGCTTATTTCAGAATTAGGCATCTTAGTAAGCTTTTCATCCTTGATATCCCATTGTTAACCTAACCATTTATAATGATTGGAAAAAAGGAAAAAAAGACTAGAAATAAAACCATAGTAAGAAAATGAAGAAAACAAATACTTGCAAATCACAGAAAGACTCTGAAGAAAACAGTGATTCTCCAAAAACATCTAGTTAATAGAGAAGAAAGATTGAGGTCTATTAAAAAAATGAAGAGTAAGTTGTTTTAGTCAATCCAGGCTTCAAATCCAGGATTTTTGTCATCTAATATGTTCTTCCTTCTGCTTGAAGATATGTCTTTGCAGTGGGACTATTCACTAAGAGCCCTTACAACCACTTCAGGTTTCAGAGCAAGTAGAGGAGAGCACTATTATAGGTTTAGTAAATAAATTACAATCCCTGACATAGTCTGAGGATAGTTTCTTTTGATCTTAAGTGATCAGTGTTGAATATGTATTTATAAGTATTGAAAAAATACAACA
>CAUYRH010172692.1:0-14103 GCA_963574655.1 Perodicticus potto | reverse complement strand
GGCCGGGCGTTGTGGCGGGCATCTGTAGTCCCAGCTACTTGGGAGGCAGAGGCAAGAGACTCGCTTGAGCCCAGGAATTGGAGGTTGCTGTGAGCTGTGATGCCACGGCACTCTATCCAGGGTGACAGCTTGAGGCTCTGTCTCAAAAAAAAAAGAGTATAACTATTATGTATCCTTAAAAATTAAAAAAGTTGACCAGGCTCAGTGGCCCAAGCCTATAATCCTAGCACTCTGGGTGGCCGAGGCAGGTGGATTGCTTAAATTCAGGAGTTCAGTGGTGCCCATAGGTCCGTGGTTAGGGCGAATGCCACATATAGTGCCAGGTTGGCGGATTTGAACCTGGCCTGGGCCAGATAAACAACAAGGACAACTGCAACAACAAAAACAAAAAATAGCCAGATGTTGTGATGGGCACCTGTAGTCCCAGCTACTTGGGAGGCTGAGGCAAGAGAATCGCTTAAGGCCAAGAGTTTGAGGTTGCTGTGATCTGTGATGCCACAGCACTGTATCGAGGGTGACATAGACTCTGTCTCAAAATAAAATAAAATCAGGAGTTCAAGGCCAGCCTGAGCAAGAATGAGACCCTGTCCCTACTAAAAATAGAGAAATTAGCTGGGCATTGTGGTGGATGCCTATAGTCCCAGCTACTTAGGAGGCTGAGGCAAGAGGATAGCTTGAGCCCAAGAGAATGAGGTTGCTGTGAACTATGATCTCACCATGGCATGCTAGCCTGGGGCAACAGAGTAAGACTGTCTCACACACACAAATCAAACTAGAAATTAAAAAACTTTTTAAAAAGATGCTATAAAAGACCCTGCATAAATGAAAAAGGCCCATGCCAACGTACATCATGAAATTTCAGAGTGCCAAGGGATAAGGAAAAGATTTTATTTTCACAGAAAGGAAAAACAGCTTACAAAGAAAAGAAAATAAAGAATTGTGGAAAAGAATGACATCATCCTTCTCAGTAGCAGCATCAGAGTCTATAAGACTTCACATTGCGAGAGAAAATGTATTTTTCAGCCTAGGATTCTGTGCTTATTCATATTTTCAGCTAGCTGTGAGAGTAAATATATAACAAGTTTATGTCCAGTTCCTTTCCTTGGAAGATGTGCTCATTTTTTTTTTTTTTTTTTTGAGACAGAATCTCTGTAGAGTGATGTGGTGTCACAACTCACAGCAACCTCAAACTCTCCAGCTTAAGCGATTCTTTTCTGTTTTTATTTTATTTATTTATTTATTTTTTGTAGAGACAGAGTCTCACTTTATCGCCCTTGGTAGAGTGCCATGGCATCACACAGCTCACAGCAACCTCCAACTCCTGGGCTTAGGCGATTCTCTTGCCTCAGCCTCACAAGTAGCTGGGACTACAGGGGCCCACCACAAAGCCCGGCTATTTTTTTTGTTGCAGTTGTTGTTTAGTTCGCCCAGGTCAGGTTCGGATCCACCACCCTTGGTGTATGTGGCTGGCAGCATAACTACTATGCTATGGGAGCTGAGCCAAGATGTGATCTTTTAAAGAGTAAGATGGGCGGCTCCTGTGGCTCAAAGGAGTAGGGCTCCAGCCCCATATACCAGAGGTGACAGGTTCAAACCCAGCCCCAGCCAAAAACTGCAAAAAAAAAAAAAAAAAAGAAGCCGTAAGAGTAAACCAAGAAAAAGACTTGGGATCCAGGGCACATGAGATTCAACAGGAAAGAGGTGAATAGAATTCCTGTTTAACAGTGAAGGATAGTTCTGAAATAACAGGTATGCATCAGGCTAACAGAGTAGCTAGTGCAGATTAAAGCAGGTGGGATAAAGGCTACAGTCCCTTTGGGTGATTTTCACAAAAAAAGAAAAAGGAGTTGATGAACTGCAACAAAATAATAGCCAGGCATTGTGGCAGGTGCCTGTAGTCCCAGCTACTTGGGAGGCTGAGGCAAGAGAATCACTTAAGCCCAAGAGTTCGAGGTTGCTGTGAGCTGTGATACCAAGCACTCTACCAAGGGTGACATAGTGAGACTCTGTTCAAAAAAAAAATAGGTTTATATATTACCAAATAAAACATTAGAAACACAAAGCTTAAATTAGAGTTCCAAAGCCCCTCTTCCTTTAGGGGAAAAAAAGTTTATTCATATGAATATTTTAAAATAATGCAAAGCAGATAGTGTACCATATTTTACTGTGTATAGTAATGCACCTTTTTGTCCAAATTTTTAAGGAAAAATTAAAGATGTACATTATACATGGGTACTATAGCTTGGGGAGCCCCATAGGGTTTTCAGTCTGGAAGAATCCAGATCTGGTGGGAGAACAGCCTCTACCCAGCACAGTGATCAGGTGATGGTGGTGCCAAGGCTGGCAAGGTGGGTCACAGCCATCTGGGGCAAGGTCCAAGGCCAAAGGCCCAACCCGAATGTGGGGAATGTTAGCCCATTGCAGGCCCCAGGGACCCACCTGACTGTCCACAGGCCAAGGGGCCTTAGAAGCCACTCCCCAGCCACATGGGTGGCCTTCTTGGCCACTGCCCTCGTGGTCACATGGTGGGGAGGGCTGGGTTCCTGGGAGATATGGGAGAAAGGAATAGGGCAGTCTTCACAGAGGCAGCAGCTGCAGGAGGGCAAAGCAGGGCTGTGCCAGCTGCACATTTACTGGGGGAGCTTTAGCTCTTCCCAGATGCATCTCTCTTGGAGAGCTTGCAACTTTCTAAAGGGGTGTTTTCCTGGATGTTTGGGCCAAAAATGTAGGTGCACATGTTACACCATAAAATATGATAGTAAAATGTGTCTTTATGTACCTAACAACAGCTTCAATGGCCAATTTTATCAGTACCCTCCCACACTGAAGTTTTGCTACACGTCTCAAACATCATATTTTATCTTTAAGTTACTTTAGTATTTTTGCCTAAATGATAAAGATTCTTTATCATAACCACAATACCATTGTAACCTGAAAAAAAGAATAATAATTTCTTTTTTTTTTTTTTGTAGAGATAGAGTCTCACTTTGTCACTCTTGGTAGAGAGCCGTGGCATTACAGCTCACAGCAACCTCCAGCTCTTGGGCTCAGGCAATTCTCTTGCCTCAGCCTCAGAAGTAGCTGGGACTGCAGACGCCTGCCACAATGCCCAGCTATTTTTTTTGTTGCAGTTTGGCCATGGCTGGGTTTGAACCCACTACCCTTGGTATATGGGGCCAGTGCTCTACTCACTAAGCCACAGGCACCCCCCTTCTTTTTTTTTTTTAATTGAAACAGTCTCACTTTGTCATCCACAGTAGAGTGCTGTAGCATCATAGCTCACAGCAACCTCAAACTCTTGGGCTCAAGCTATTCTCTTGCCCTAGCCTCCCTAGTAGCTGGGATTACAGGTGCTTACCACAATGCCTGGCTATTTTTTTGTTTGTTTGTTTATCGGAGGTTCAAACCCACCAGCCCTGGAGCATGTGGCTAGCACCCTAACCACTGATCTACGGCGCCCAGTCAAAAATAATAATTTCTTTATTTTTTCCTTTGAGACAGAGCCTCAAGCTGTCACCCTGGATAGAGTGCTATGGCATCACAGCTCACAGCAACCTCCAATTCCTGGGCTCAAGCGAGTCTCTTGCCTCCGCCTCCCAAGCAGCTGGGACTACAGGCACCCACCACAACGCCCGGCCATTTTTTGGTTGCAGCCATCATTGTCGTTTGGTGGGCCCGGGCTGGATTCGAACCCACCAGCTTAGGTGTACGTGGCTGGTGCCTTAGCCCGTTGAGCCACAGGCGCCGAACCAAGAATAATAATTTCTTAATACCATCAAATCTGTATTCAGATTTCCCCTACTTTTCTCATAAATGTCTTCAATATTTGGGCTGTTCATATTGGGTTCTAAAATTCACACATTAGATAGCTCATTTTAATTTAAAGTTTTTACATATACATCCTTAAAATCTGAATTAGTTGCAGGCTTGTCCATAATTTGCATTGGTGGTCTCCAAAGTGAGGATCCTAGTATCCTACAAAAGATAAGATAATCTTTTAGAGTATAAGAAGAAAATTGATGGCTCGGCATCCATAGCTCAGTAGGGTACTGGCCACATACACCACAGGTGTTGGGTTCTATCCCAGCCCAGGTCTGCTAAACACTGACAACTGCAACCAAAAAATAGCTGGGCATTATGGCGGGTACCTGTAGTCTTAGCTACTTGGGAAGCTGAGGCAAGAGAATTTGAGGTGGCTGTAAGCTATGATGCCACGGCACTCTACCAAGGGTGACAATAGTAAGACTTCATCTCAAAAAAAGAAAAAGAAAAAAAAAATTGAGCATGTCCAAAAATACTTACAATGTTATGTAATACCCATTTTAGTTATGTTTTTTGAGTATATTTAATAAACATAATAGTATAGTGTTACATAATTCATAGTAAATAAGGATTTTACAAAATCTAAGTCCCATTGAGAAAAATAAGAACATTAATTTGATCAGGAAAGTGTAATACAGTATAAAGAAATATTAACTACCAGGAGATTAGAGCAATGGATTGACAATGAGAGAATTAGGTTTTTTTTTTTTTAGAGACTGAGTCTCACCTTAACACCCTCAGTAGAGTGCTGTGGCATCACAGCTCACAGAAACCTCCAACTCTTGGACATAGGCAATTCTCTTGCCTCAGCCTCCCGAGTAGCTGGGGCTACAGGTGCCCACCACAACGCCCGGCTATTTTTTTGTTGCAGTTTGTCTAGGGCTGGGTTTGAACCCACCACCCTTGGTATATGGGGCCGGCACCCTACTTACTGAGCCACAGGTGCCACCCACAATAAGAGAATTTTAATGAACATAGAAGTAGCAGGTATACTGGGAGACTGAGGCAGGTAGATCACCTGAGCTCAGAAGTTCAAGACCACTCTGAGCAAGAGCAAGATCCTGGTCTCTAAAAATAGGCAGGCATTTTGGTGGGTGCCTATAGTCCCAAGCACCCACTCTCAGCTACTCAGGAGGCTGAGGCAAGAGGATCACTTGAACCCAAGAGTTTGAGGTTGCTGTGAGCTGTGATGCCGAGGCACTCTACCAGGGTAATAAAGTGAGACTGTTTCAAATAAAAAAGCAAGAGCTGTCACTATCTCAAAATAAAAAAATTAGCCCAGTGTCGTGGAGGGTGCCTGTTATCCCAGATGCTTGGGAGGCTGGGGCAAGAGGATTGCTTGAGCCTACAAGTTTGAGGTTGCTGTGAGCTATGACACCAGAGCACTCCACTGAAGGTGACAAAATGAAACTCTGTCTCAAAAGAAATAGCAGGTATAAGGATCAGCCACCACTACCTTAGGACTGAGATGGATCATCCAGAAAAAATGTGCCTGTGCCATCCCACCCTGCTCCAGGAAGGATGAGATCTAGACCTTGTTGACAGCAGGTGTAGCTTACTGGATAGCAGCAAAGTTGGTGGAGCTTGCTAGAACCTGCTTTTTGGAATGTAGCAATTTGCACTCTAAGGAAAGCTGTTCCTGGGAGAGATGTCGCTCTGTAAGCACTGTGGTAGAAAACTGCCTCAGGGGAGGTAGGGGGGCCTGCTGGCCTCACTGCTGGAGCAGCACTAGCCATTCTGCCCATAGTGCAGAAGCCTGTAACTGGAGAACTTGGGTGGTGCTGCAGGAGTCAGCTAAGCAAGAAAAGAAACCAAGAAGCAAAATCTTTTCCTTCTTGTAATGTCCCTCCAGCATCTTCTTTTGACAAAGTTTCCATGCCTGTTGGTGAAGGAAAAATGTTTAAAGGGCCCAGATCCATTTTTACAGAGAAGGCAAAAAGGCTGAATTTGGAACTGAAAAGAAGTAAATTAATAACTGGTACTAGGGTTGTTTTTTTTGTTGGTTTGTTGCTAGTAAGAGTGCACTATAATAATGTTGGAAACCTGGTACTTAATCTTTTTTTTTTTGGCCCAGGCTAGGTTTGAACCCGCCACCTGCAGCCTATGGGGCCAGTGCCTTACTCCTTTGAGCCACAGGCGCCACCCTCTGGTACTGAATCTTGAGTCTTCTGAGTGAACTTGTAGGTTTTTTCCAAAGCCCCTAATAGTGCTGGAGGCCCTGTTATTCATTAAGTATTTCTTCTATGTCTTTACACAGATATCTGAGAATAAATTGGAAAATAATGCCTGTGAATAGTAGGGATTTTGATCATTTATTAGCAGCTCACTATTTATTAACTTGTTATTGTTTTCTTTTAAAGTTGATTGGTACACTTCTTTAGAGAATGACTTTGCTAAGCATTTGCTTAAATAAGATTGGTGTGTTGTTTTCCCTCCCAGCCTTTGCTCTTAACCTTTTTGCTAGAATAGTTTTCTTCTTCCATCTTAGACTGTTCCTCAGGCTAACTCCTATTTGTCCTTTGTTTTCATGCCACTTCCTCTAGGACACTTTTCCTGACTTGTCTAGAGTAGGTTAGGTACTGTTGCTGTGTGGAGTACGAGGCTGTGCTCTTACTTAACACACTATATTGTAAGTGCCTATTTACATGTATCAACAGTGTTCATCAGTTCCGCCATATTCCCCTGCTTTAATGCCTCGGGACTTGCACAGTGCTTATTAGATGGTAAGTGTTTCTTTAAAATTTAGAGTGAATAAAATGGGTAGTGAAGGTGTTGTTTGCTTGGTTGGTAATAGTAGGATCTAATGCCACATCCAATACATCTCGTGGTAAATTTTTATTATTTTATTATTTTTTTTATTTGTTTTAGTTTTTTAAATTTATAGTATTTATTTAACAAGTATGAAAACCTCCTTGAAAAGTCTACCTCTAATTTCTTTCAGGTTCCTTTTTTGCCAGGCGATTCAGATCTTGATCAACTGACAAGAATATTTGAAACTTTGGGCACACCAACTGAGGAACAGTGGCCTGTAAGCCTTCATGCATTTTCTTTGGAATTCAATTAGGATTCTGTGAAGTTATTTAATTGTTATATTCTTTATATAGCGCTGTTACATGAATATTTAAGAAATTTTATTATCATAATTGTATCATATATTCATTACAAATATTTTTTTATTTTTGAGACAGAGCCTCAAGCTGTCACCCTGGATAGACTGCCGTAGCATCTCAGCTCATAGCAACCTCCAATTCCTGGGCTCAAGCGAGTCTCCTGCCTCTGCCTCCCAAGTAGCTGGGACCACAGGCACCCACCAGGACGCCCAGCCAATTTTTGGTTGCAGCTGTCATTGGTGGGCTCGGGCTGGATTCAAACCCGCCAGCTCAGGTGTATGTGCCTGGTGCCTTAGCCTGTTGAGCCACAGGCGCCGAGCCCAGAACCTTACTTCTTTTTTTTCTCTTACTTATTGAGACAGAGTCTCACTTTGTGGCCCTGGGTAGAGTGCTGTGGCATCATAGCTCACAGCAACCTCAAAGTCTTGGGCATAAGTGATTCTCTTGCCTCAGTCTCCCAAGTACTTGGGACTACAGGTGCCTGCCACAACACCCAACTTTTCTTTTTTGGTAGAGACGGGTCTGGCTCAGGCTGGTCTCACACGTCTGAGCTCAGGGCAAGCCACTTGCCTTGGCCTCCTAGAATGCTAGGATTACAGGTGTGAGCCACCATGCCTGGCTTAGAACCCTATTTCTTGATCCTGTTTTTGGTGGTTGCTACTTTCATGTTAATTACTGATCAATTTTATGGTCTTTAAAAAAAATTTTGAGATAATCTATGTCACCCTCTTCACCCTTGGTAGAGTTCTGTGGCGTCACAGATCATAGCAACCTCAAACTCTTAAGCTTAAGTGATTCTCTTGCCTCAGCCACCCAAGTAACTGGGACTACAGGTGCCCGTCGCAACACCTGGCTGTTTTCTTGTTGCAGTTGTTGAGCTGGCCTGGGCCAGGTTTGAACACACCAACTTTGGTGTATATGGCTGGCACCACTGTGCAACCGGTGCCAAGCCATTACGGCTATTTTTTCTGTGAACTCAACTGATTGGAGCACTTAGTATTTTAAGATTGCCTTCACTCTTAACTGAATTTTTGCTCAGTTACTGTTATTTAGTGATTATTGCCTGTACATCTCACCTTGATTAGACTTCAAGCATTTTGTATCCAACATTGGTAAATACAAAAGATGATGGTAGTCACACATTGCTTCACAAAAAAGCAGTCAGAATTACATATTACCTAATACAGTAGTCGCCCTTATTTCCAGGTGTGGTTGGCAATAGTCCAAAAACATTAGAAAAATTCAGGAGTAATTCATAGGTTTTAAAATGCATCCTGTTTTTTTTTTTTTAGACAGTTTCAAAACTGTCACATACAGTAGAGTGCTGTGGCGTTGGCTCACAGCAACCTCCAACTTCTGGGCTTAGGCGATTCTCTTGCCTCAGCCTACCAAGTAGCTGGGACTACAGGCACCCGCCACCCTTGGTATATGGGGCCGGCGCCCTACCCACTGAGCCACAGGCGCTGCCCAAAATACATGCTGTTTTGAATGGAATGATGAGATCTCATACCATGTTGCTCTGTCTCACCTGGGATGTAAACCACTCAGGGTCTGGTAGCATCTGGTTTCAGGCTAGTTGTGGAATGTATCCCCTGCAGGTAATAGAAGACTACTCAATTTTGGTAAGCCAGAATAAAGTTGATGGGCAGGGTAATTTGGGTAAAATGAAAAAGTTGACTGAAAACTGCATAATAAGATTTTAGGTCAGGGTGGTGCCTGGGGCTCAAAGGAGTAGGATGCCATCCCCATATGCCAGAGGTGGTGGGTTCAAACTCAGCCCTGGCCAAAAAAAAAAGATTTTAGGTTAGGCTCAGTACCCGTAGCACAGTGGTGATGGCGCCAGCCACATAACACCCAGGCTAAACTCAGCCCGGGCCAGCTAAACAATGACAACTGCAACAAAAAATAGCCGGGCATTAATAGCAGGTGCCTATAGTTCCAACTACTTGGGAGGTGGAGGCAAGAGAATCGCTTAAGCCCAAGAGTTTGAGGTTGCTGTGAGCTGTGACGCAACAGCTCTTTACTGAGGGAGACATATTGATTCGCCTTTTCGTAGCTGTCTTGAGCTATGACACAGGGCTTTAAAGCTTGCTGGACTGTTTTAAGGTCTCTCACTAAGTAGGAACCAGATATGCTTCCAAAGCAAGCACTTTTTATTTAATTAATTTATTTAGAGTCTCACTTTGTCACCCTTGGTAGAGTGCTGTGGCATCATAGCTCACAGCTCAAACTTTCGGACTTAAGCGACTCTCTTGCCTCAGCCTCCTAAGTAGCTGTGACTACAGGTGCCTGTCACAGGCTATCTTTAGGGATGAGGTCTTACTCTGGCTCAGGCCTGTCTTAAACCTATGAGCTGGGATTATAGGCCTGAGCAACTGTGCCTGGCTACTTTATTTATTTATTTATTTAGAGACAGTCTCACTTTGTCGCCCTCAGTAGAGTGTTGTGGCATCACAGCTCACAGCAACCTCAAATTCTTGGGAAAAAGAAAATCTTTTGCCTCAGCCTCCTAGTGCTTGGGACTTCAGGTGCCCACCACAATGCCTGACTATTTTTTTTTTTTTTTCAGTTTTTGGGCGGGGCTAGGTTTGAACCTGCCACCTCTAGTATAAGGAGCCAGCACCCTACTCCTTTGAGCCACAGGCGCTGCCCCAGCTATTTTTGTTGTTATTGTTGCAGTTGTCACTGTTGTTTAGCTGGCCCAAGCTAGGCCTGGGTGTATGTGGACAGCGCCATAACCACTGTGCTACAAGCGCCAATTCCTCATGGCTATTTTTAGAGACCGGGTCTTGCTGTTGCTTGGGCAGGTCTTGAACCTATGAGCTCAAGCAATCCACCTGCCTCAGCCCCCCAGAGTGCTGGAATTATAGGCATGAGCCACCTATCCCAGCTGCAAGCACTTTTTTTTTTTTGCAGTTTTTAGCCGGGGCTGGGTTTGAACCCACCACCCCTGGTATATGGGGCCGGGCCCTACTCCTTGAGCCACAGGCACCAAGCATTTGTTCAGGACAGGCTCGAGGCTATTTCATATTTAAATGGTAATTCTAGGGCCAGTATGTTGCTCATGCCTGTAATCCTAGCACTCTGGGAGGCTGAGGTGGGTGGAACGTCAGGCCCTCTCTCTAAAAAAATGAAAAAAAAACCCAAAAACCTACCAGGGCATGATGTCAGACACCCATAGTCTCAGCTACTGGGGAGGCCAAGGCAAGAGGATTGCTTGAGCCTAAGAGTTAGAAGTTGCTGTGAGCTATGGCACAACGGCACTACCCACGGTGACAGAATGACTCAAGAAAAAAAAGCTGACAATTAAGTTCGCAAACATCCTAGAAAAAGTGCTACATACTTCATTGCTGAATATCACTATGGTCACCACATTGGGAAGGTAACCATAGTGATATTATTCACTGATGCCAGCACTTAGTCCACCCTTCAAAGCAATTTTGGAACCGTTTATGGTGTGGCCATCAGAGCTGTTGAATATTACCCTTGATGTCCTGAGTGTCACCAAAATGTCTTCAATATTACTTTTTAGGGTAAAGAAAAAAAGGCATTAGGGACCAGATTAGGGGTTGCAATATAGTTATTTGTTTACTGGCTAAAATCTTTCTTACAGACAGTACTGTGTGAGCTGGTGGGTGCATTATTGTTATGCCCAGGACTCTCAAAGACCACACCACCAGGTAAGTAGAATTAAAGAGGAGTCCTTTTATTGAAGAGCCAGCCAGTGACTGCCTCAGTGTCCCAACATGGGGTTTCTGAGAGCTGCCCTGAGTTGTCTGAGGCTCTGACTTTTATAAGGCAAAATTTTTCCAGGGGCAAGCAAACATAAACAGCATTTAGGAGAAATCACGAGGGTAAGGTGGCTTAGTTTACACAATGTTATGATCACGGGAGCGATTAGTAATTTTTCTTTACAAAGCAGGTTCAATCTACAATGTCCTAAGGTAATGCAGGGCAGAGGACTCACAGGTGAGGGTCATAAACAGCATGATCATAAAAAGTGATAATCACCAGGGATATAATCACAAGTGCAGTCAGTAACTTACATCACTAACGATCCTAGTTGAATGCACTCACGGTTATACAATGGGAGGGCAAACAAGAAGAACCAGTTTCTAAGGTAATGGAATATAACGGAAAAGGAGTAAACAGTAAAGTGGAGTCAAACTTGCTCCCTTAACATTTCCATATCATATACTGATGGCATGAAGACCACCTTAACATCACGAGGGTTGTCACAAGGGTAGTTAGTGACTTTCTACACAATACTAATAATTCTAACAGTTCTAACCAGGTGCACTTGAAACACCATGCAATGGGTGGGGAGGCAAGTGGAGCCAGTTTTTTTTTTTTTTTTTTTTTAATGTAACAAAACAACAGAATGGAATCAGGCCTGCTTTGCCTTCCCACTGATTCTCCGGAAAAAGAATTATATAAAAATGGAGTTAGGCTTGCTTCTCTTTCACCTTAACACTGTAGTAATGCAAAAGCCAAGTTGGCCAAGATTTTCCTGTGTCTGTACCTATGTTTACTTGGACTACTATGCTTCCCACAGTCAGCGGGATGATTTTGAAGCACAAGTTGAAAATCTTTGTTAATATTTTTTCTCGGTTCTGCTCGTTACTGGCTTCCCTGACCTATCTTCATCAGTGATAACTTTTCTCTCCTCTCAGAAAAACATTTAATACAAATGTACACTACCATTTTTTTCATGGGATTATCCCCATAAACTTGGACTAACATGTTCCTGATTTCACTTCCACTCTCAGCAAGTTTAACAAGAAATTGGTGAATATTTGTTGCTGTAATTCAAGCTATGACATTCTCTTGATGGCACACAAAAACGCAACAATAATGAATGACACTCAGCAACACATTGCTACATGTCAACACCTAACACAACTGTGAGACACTGATATGCCAAGGTTATGAAACCTTAGGGAATTGTTTGTGCAGTGCTGCAAATCTAAGTGCGTGGTAGCAAGTTCACAAACTTGTCAGACCTCACATAGCCAGTGTCAGGAATGTTGAGAGCAAGATGTGGCTGGTTTTCGTGCTCTTAGTCACTGCTTATCCATGTTGGCATGTCTTTTCAAATAACCAGAAAGGTTACCTACCCCCAAATCAAGAATCTGTTCAGTTCAGAATTGTTTTAGTTCAGTTTATTCTGCTAATCTCTTATGACTCCCACTTTGGATTTCTCAAGGCCAAAGCAATCATAATACCATGGTTAGAATAATTCTGCAGGCTGGGTACAGTGGCACCCTATGCATACATTCCTGACACTCTGGGGAGGCTGATGCAGGTAGATTGCTTGAGCTCAGGAGTTCAAGACCAGCCTGAGCAAAAGTTAGACCCCATCTTTACAAAAAAAAAAAAAAAACTGGCTCGGTGCCTGTACCACAGTGGGTTACAACACTGGCCACATACACTGAGGCTAGTGGGTTCAAACCCAGCCCAGGCCTGCTAAAACAATAACAACTGCAACAACAACAAAAAATAGCTGGGTGTTGTGGGGGTGCCTGTAATCCCACCTACTTGGGAGGCTGAGGCAAGAGAATTGCTTAAGCCCAAGAGTTTGAGATTGCTGTGAGCTATGACATCACAGCACTGTTCTAAGGGGGACATAGTGAGATTCTGTCTCAAAAAACAAAAACAAAAAAAAAAAAAAGAAAAATAGAAAAACTACTTGGACTACAGGTGCCTATAGTCCTAGGTATTTCCGAGGCAGAGGAAGGAGGATCACTCACAGGAGGCTGACACCAGAGCACTCTAGCCTGGGGCAACAGAATGAGACTCTGTTTCCAAAAATAAATAACATTTACTCAATTTGATGCATTATCTGGTAACCTACTTTGTCTAAATTGTAGTTAACTCATCTGTAGTAACTCTGCCTTTATTATAGGGTCATTGAGATAAAAAATTATGTATACAAAGCATTTAGCTCAGTGCCTGAGGGAGCAAAAGGAGTGCATAAGGGCTGGGCACAGGGGCTCGTACCTGTAATCCTAGCACTCTGGAAGGCCAAGCGGGTGGATTGCCTTAGACCAGTCTGAGCCAGAGCGGGACCTCATCTCTAAAAATAGCCAGGCATTGTGGCCGGCGGGTACCTGTCGTCCCAGCTACTTGGGAGGCTGAGGCAAGAGAATCGCTTAAGCCCAAGAGCTTAAGGTTGAGGATTTTGTATCTTTATCTGAACAGCAGTGCAATCCTTCAACAAGAGGTACAGAAAGCACTTGGATGAATAAAACTGCCTCCTAACTGGTTTTACCCTGTTCTCCTCTGTGGTCTGTTTTCAGCACAGTCTCTGATTCAGTTATCTATTGTTTATTATTCATAATAACAAGCCCCATTCCAAAATTCAGTGGCTTTGGACAACACATCATTATGGTTTTGTGGGTTGGCTGGGCTCCCCTAAGCAGTTCTGGGTCAGAGGGAGGGTTATAGCTAGAGTTTCCAAACACTTTTAGTCTCTAAGATGACTGTTTAACTAGCATGTCTGACAACTCTGCTAAGATGGTTGGAAACTACATTCTTTCTACTTCCCTTCCTTATCACACTCTATCTTTTAATTGACAAATAAAAATTATATAGTATATTTGGCCAGGTGCTATGACTCATACCCGTAATCCTAGCACTTAGGGAGGCTGACGTTGGAGGATTGCTGGAGGCCATGAGTTCTAAACCAGCCTTAGCAAGAACAAGACCCCATCTCCATAACAAATAGAAAAAATTAGCTGGGTGTGGTAGTGCAGGCCTATAGTCGCATCTACTCAGGAGGGAGACTGAAGCAGGAGGATCACTTGAGCCCAGCATTTTGAGGTTGCATGAGCTATGATGATGCCACTGCACTCCATCTTGGGCAACAGAGTAAGATTCTGTCTCAAAAAATATTATTAAAAAAAATTGTAT
Organism: Perodicticus potto; assembly: GCA_963574655.1. Classification (NCBI taxonomy): domain Eukaryota; kingdom Metazoa; phylum Chordata; class Mammalia; order Primates; family Lorisidae; genus Perodicticus; species Perodicticus potto. Next base: position 259 of record CAUYRH010172692.1, on the reverse strand, counting down.
GTATTGGCTTGGCGCCTGTGGCTCAACGGGCTAAGGTGCCAGCCACGTATACCTGAGCTGGCGGGTTCGAATCCAGCCCAGACCTGCCAAACAACAATGATGGCTGCAACCAAAAAATGGCCGGGCTTTGTAGGGGGCGCCTGTAGTCCCAGCTATTTGGGAGGCGGAGGCAAGAGACTCACTTGAGCCCAGGAATTGGAGGTTGCTGTGAGCTGTGATGCTACAGCACTCTATCCAGGGTGACAGCTTGAGGCTCTGT
>CAUYRH010172689.1:0-18824 GCA_963574655.1 Perodicticus potto | reverse complement strand
CTGATTATTCATGTTGCCAGAGTTTTTCCACTGATTCCGCCTCATGATTGTTTTTCAATGTTGGCTAGATGGGCAGGTAGGGTGAAATTGGATTGGGAGTTCCTGGAGTTGTGGTTAACCAGCCCTTTGTCAAGGATCTGGGACTGATGACTGCAGTTTTTTTCCCCTATAACTTTGCAAAGGACCCATACAGTATTACAGTCTGAGGCTGAGGAAACCTGCTTGGTGTGGTGGAGTTAGGTGGCTCTGTCTTGTATTCAGCTGGTTCTCGGCTGATCCTAGTGGATCAGTGACTCTGGTGAAGTCTTAGTTGTGGAGAAATTCAAGCAACTAAGATACCCCACCTCACCATGGACAACAACTGGAAGAGGAAAATCAACCTTTCCCATTACCACACAACCAGGGTACCACCCAAGAGTGTCCTTGGGTGATTGGCCCAGGTTAGGAGTTCCAAACAATTGACCCAGTCATTATGAACTCTTAAGTAGGAGAGTTCGAAAGGTCTCCAGCGGAGGTCTACTGGCTGCTCAAATTTGGCTCACTCTGGTACTCTGGAATCAGAAAGGCCGTCCCAGTAGCAGAGTTGGACCAGGGGGCTGTGTCTCTTTCTCCACTTTGTTCCTCTTTCACGCCCAGTCACTGGTGACTCCACAGGGCTGAGGTCCTGCTCCCTCCAATAAGCAGATGTGCAGTGGCTTTGCGCCTGTCAGAGTCAAAGGAAGGTCAATGCCTCTGTGGCCACTACTCTGTGCCACCAGCCTGCTGGGGGAGCTTAGGCCTGCCTGCCTCGGGTGAGTGTTTCACTTGAACTCAGTCTAATCCTAGGGGTAACAAGTCAGCAAATGCTTTTCTCCCTCAGCCACCATGCCTTTGCCCCTGCAGCTCTGCAGCACTGGTATCCCTATAGAGCGAGTTCTGGTTTCTTCTGTCAGTCCTCAGAGTTGGGGAGGGGTCTCTCTGAGATTAGACCCCCATGGGATCATTCAATTGTTGCTGGATCTTTGAAGGAAGTGTCCCTGTGCAGCTCCCAAGTGACTGCCATAGCCAGTTCTGGCTGTAGGAACAGCTCTGGGAGCATGGGGCACACGGATCCAGCAGAAGGGCAGGGGATGCTGCACATGGTTCTGGCAGTGCCTGGTGCCCCATGACTTTGGCAAGGAGAATGCTCAGCTCATAACTCTTGCCGGTCAGGCAGGGCGTTGTGCTGAGGCACCCGCTGGACTGAGCATAGGGGGAGCGGGACCTGCCCTTCTAAAAGGGCCAGCGGTCAGGCTTTGGCCATGTGGGGGTGGAGTGCTTGGTTCAGCAGGGTGGGGGACACTGCTCGTAATCTCTGTAGGGGTTAGGCTTCTGGTTCATCAGGCAAGGGGGTAAGGGTGGACTGGAAGTTCAGAATGGCAGGGAAAACATTAGTTCAATTTTTCTGAGAGTGCTCAGGGTCACATTAGGGTCCCTCTGGGGAAGTAGACCCCACTTCCTACAGCTTTCACCCATGGGGAGAGACAAGAGGTCTTCAGTTCACTGCTCACCTGTAGAAAATCTAGAGGAGTAAACAAAGAGAAAAAAAAAAAAGAAAAAAAGAAACACAACTTTCTCGGGGGAAGGGACGGACACTTTTTCCTTGTGATGAATTTTGTACCTGAAGTTTGCTTTCTTAGAGTTGCAGCTTGCCTCAGCAGAGGTGACCTGCAGTTATCACTCTTTTCTCTCAGTTCGGCTCCCAGTCTTCAGCTTAATTGGGTACTTTCTGGATATTATCCTTCCCTCTGGATGGGAGCTTCTGTCAAGACCTGGCTCCAGTCAGCCATTTTGCCCCTCCCCAGCAATTGATTTTTGTATATTAACCTTGGATTCTGCATCACTTGCTATAAGTGATTTTAGTGCCATAAGTTTTTTTTAATTCCTGGCAATTTTCTACCATTTTCTACATAGAGAATCATGTCATCTGTGAACAAACTTTGATTTATTTCTTCCTTTATTTATATTTATCAGTGATAGGATATCTCTATACCTTCCTTTAAATTTTGCTGTGATTTTAAAACTGCTCTAAAAAATAAGTCTAAGGCAATTTTTATAACTGAAATACACAATAATTAAATTTTAGAACTCAGCAGATGATTAGCACCAACTAAGTAAGAATTAGTGAATTGAAGCACTACAAGAGGTAGAGCCTAAGACTAAGATTTTTATCTTGCTAATTTATTGGGGAAGTACTTCTAAGACAAACAGAGTGAAGGAAACAAAACATAGTAGGGAAAAAAACTACATAGTAGAGAAAAAGGAATGTAGTCACAGTAGTAAAAGAGTTTCAATGTGATCCCTTAGAGAAATTCCACAGGATTAGAGATAATTCTACCTTATTGCAAGTGGATTGGCCATTGTACTGCTCTATCTGCCATTGGTTTACATCTTGTGGGAAAGGAGAAGGAGAGGGAACCACCTGTGAAAGAAGCTTACTATGAACCAGGAACAATTATCTGGAGAAAGGCCATGGTAAATTAGTGAATAATCACAGCAACTGAGTGATTAGTATCAGTGGGCAAATGCAATTTCAGGGCAGCATCAGCTGCAAGAATTACACAGAAGAAGGTGAAGTTATGTGTAAAAGTTCTAGATGTACTGTTGATAATGACATTGCCTGTGTAATTTGTCTGTTAGCTTCCTGGAAGTCAAAGACAATAGAATTGTAAAGTTTTTCTTGATTTATAAAAGTATTATATTGGATATCTTCTGTTTCACCCTCCAGAACCATTCTGTATTCTTCTCTGCTTTGCTCTGTATCCCCTGTGTTCTCTTGATCTGTGGCTTCTGTTTGGGTCAGGCCAATGAGATCACAAGAAATAGCCAAGAGAGCTCCTTTCTTACAGGCTTTACGCAAGCTGACTGTGTGTCTGCTCTGAAAGTCACAGTGCCTTCAGAAGGCAGTCCTACTTCTCAAGGCTTAGCAATTACTCCCTCTTATCATTATAGTTGGAGGAATGGTAATAATGTTCTGCAGCTATTAGCTGCAGTATAGAGCACTCGCCCTGCCTATACCACTGTAGAGTGTTCCTTATTAAGTTCTCTTCAAATCACTCAAATTAAGTTCACTGTTTCCTAAAGGGACCCTGACTTATACAGTGGTATATCATTTCATTACAAAAACAATATTTTCCTTTCACTAAATTGTAGATGGCAATTATTACATAAATAAATTCTCACTTAAAATAAATGTGATGGACTGCACATATGAAATGTTCTTCATACGATTTCTCCTGGAAAATTCTCACATGATCTGAGGCATTAATACTGACCTGAAATTCATTGAAGTTATTACTACAGAAAACTAAAATAATGTATCTTATAAAATTAGCACATTCACAGTATGGTATTATCTATGCCTATATGCAAATGAGCATTAGATCAGCCTGAGGACTTTGGCCTTCATAGAAAATTAGAGTTAATTCACAAGTCAGTTAATACTTTCTCAAATATATATATACTGGTTTTCAGAATATTTGAAAAATCTTGTTCACAAAATATCCTAGGAAATACATACAATACCTCTTCCCCAGAAAACTACAAGGCAATATTGACAGAAATGAAAGACCTAGCTAAATGGAAAAATATTGTATGTACATGAATAGAAAATTTTAATATCATTAAGATGCCATTTCCCCTAATTTAGCCTAAAAATTGAATGCAATTGTAATAAAAATCCCAGCGGATATTTTGTCTTTTTTTTCTATTTATGTACTTTTTTACTGATATATCATAGTTGTACTTATTTTGGGGTACATGTGATATTTTAATGTACACAATGTGTAATGATCAAGTCAGAGTAATTGGAATATTCATCACTTCAAACATTTATTTTCCTTTGTGATGGGAACATCACAATTCTTCTCATGTACTTATTTTGAAATATATAGTAAGTAATTGTTAACTAAAATTTCCCTACTGTACTATCAAATACTGTAATAGATATTTGCTTCTATCTAACTATTTTATAAACCAGTGGATTTTTTTAATAGATTGAAGTGCAAATAACCAAGGCAACCTTAATAATAGAGAAACCCTCCTCTATTTGATACCAATATAATTACAGTTACAATAATAAAGAGTAGTATTAGCACAAGGATAGATGAGTAAAACAAAGGATCAAAATAGAGTGTTCAGAAACATACCTGAGGGTATATTAATACTTGATTTACGTCTAACGGGGCACTGCAGAACAGTGGCAAAAGGACAGTCTTTTCACTAACAGTGTTACATTAATGGGATTTCCACATGGAAAGAATAAGCTTTACTACCTCACACTATAAATAAAAATCAACTGCTGGTGGTTTGTACAACTCAATAGGAAATGTAAAAGTATAAAGCATTTTGAAGATAACACACAGCAGCACATGACTATCATATGGAGTGAACTAAGAATTTTTAAAAATTTTATTAGTTTTTTTTGTGTGTTTTTTCAGGGGGAGGTTTTTGGGGGTTTTTTGTTGTTGTTATTGTTTTGAGACCGAGTCTCATTCTGTTCCCCAGGCTAGTGTGCCATGGCATCTGCTTAGCTCACAGCATCCTCCAACCCCTGCATCAAAGCGATCCTCCTGCCTCAGCTTTTCAAGTAGCTGGGACTACAGGCAGCTGCCACAACAATGCCTGGCTAGTTTTTCAGGCTGGTCTCCAGCTGCTGAACTCCAGCAATTCTCCCACGTTGGACTCCCAGGGTGCTAGGATTTCAGGTGTGAGCCACTGCACCTGGCCCAGCAAAGATTTTTTACAACACAAATGTACTGACCATAAGAGTAGGAAGGACAAACTGCATTACATTACATTAAAATCAGGAATTACTCTGAATCAAATGATGCTGTTGAGAGAGTACATATCAACTTAAGTGGGGGGAAGAAGATAAAGCCAACAAAGGCTGTTATCCAAAATATATAGAGAAGTTCCAAAAACTATTATGAAAAAGATACCCCAGTAGAAGTATAGAAACAGATCTACAAAGTCACTAACAACAAGGGACACCAACATGGCCATTGACACATGAAAAGGTGCTCAATACCATTACACACCAGGGAAACAGAAGGTAGAAACCTAATTGTGGTGAGAGTGCAGTGGTATGCCACTAAAAGGGCAAAACACAGAAACAAAACAGAGAAAACCAAGTGTTGGTGAGAATTTGGAGCAATAGAGCTTTCTATTGCTGAGGAGTGGAGTGGAAAGTCATTTAGCAGTATTAATTCAAGTTAATCATCCACATACAGTAGAACCTCCATAGCTGACCACCTCCCTACATTAGCCACTTCCTTAAGTTGACCTAATTTCCATAGAGCAGACAGGCACCACATGTATGTATCAACACAGTAAGCTTAGTTCATTATGCTGACCACCTCCATATCTTGACCAATAGGTTATAGCCCCTTGGGTGGTCAACTTACAGAGGTTCTACTGTACTTGTAAGTAAGTAATTTTCTATATTCATAATCAAAAGAAATTCATGCATGTGCATACCAAATATTAAACTCAATAATATTCACTACAGTACTATTGGTTAAAGTCCAAAACTGGAAACAACCCAAAATGTTCATCGCAAATAAAATATTTTAATAAATGTGCACATATAGTAATACTATTCAACAATAAAAATGAAAAGAAACAGAGCTATGAACAAAAACATAGATAAGTCGAGTGAGAGAAAGCAGATATAACATATTAATATTGTTCATATTATTTGATCCCATTTACATAAACTTCAAACTGGCAAAAAAATTACCCATGGCATTATAATCCCCGGGAGTGGTGACCTTTAGTAGGTAGGGAGGAACGAGTAATTGGTAGGTGTCCAATATGAGAGATAGATGTTTCTGGACTGGGGGTAATGTTACATGCGCATATTTCTGTGACTGTGCCAGTTATGATAATTCATTAAACTATAATATAAGACTTTTGTGCTTTTCTGTATCTGTTATACTTCAACAGCTTTTTATTTAAATACATAGGCTCAAAAAAAGAAAGAAATCACCAATTATAGTAGTCAATTTTAAAGATTTTGTCGTGGCCACTTGGACCAGAAAGATTTTCCAGGAAACTTAATCAGTTTGGCAATGTTTCCTGCAAGTGATATGTATATACATTTATGAGCTATCCAATATACATATATATTCAATGTATATCTGCATTACTTTAATGTGTCTCTTCATAGTAAACAATAAAATAAAGGAAAATGACTATTTGGGAGCATTTACATTATGTGAGGCAGTAAGTGCTTTACATTGCATTTTTAATCCTCTCAATAATACCCCAAGTAGTTATGATTGTTCATATTTTTCAGATTAAGACATTGAGATTTATATATGTGTGAAGTAACCTGCCCAAAGTCATATATCTGATTTCACATCACACTGTTTAGCTCCATGAACTATAACACACAGGGCATGAAACAGTGTGATATGGGAAAAGCCTGAGCTTCACTGCCTGAGGGCCTGAATTTATGCCATAACTCCATCCCTGCTGCCTGTAGAATGTTGGGGAAAGATTAACCATTCTGAGCCTTGGTTTCCTTATTTCTAAACAAACAACAACAACAACAACAACAACAACAAATGGAGACATTCTTGGTGTTCCTCCCAAATTCCCTTTACCATTCAGAGCAGCCATGCCCCATCTGCTGTATCAATTGATGATGGCCGTCTTCCTTATCGAATTGTTCCCAGGGTATGGTTCTAACAGGAACCTCCACCTTCCATCAAAGACAGGAGGATAAAATGTCAGCCCCTCATATCAAGAAGGTTCAAGTCTGTGGTGCAGTTTGTGCACAGAGCTTTTCTATGGGATTAGGCTGCCGTTAATGACCAGCTGAAACCACTTACTTGCTTAGCGTCTATTTCCTAACCTGTTCAGCTTCCTTCACTCCCTCTTCTCCTGAGGGCACGATGAAATTAGGATCTATTGGAGCTTAAGGAATGGAAAAGAATTTCCATTTCAGATAACCTAAGACAAAAGATATCCACTCAAATATTATGAGAATAAAATGAGAATAAATATCTACATAACACATTCTGTTCACTGTAAAATCCTACAGGTGTCCCAAAAGTTGCCCCTAAAGTTGCCATACATAGGGAAAATGGGAAGTTGTAGCTAAATGTAGTTAAGTATTTTTCATCAAAACATTAGAAAGGTGAGTTTATTTAATTTGGAGAAAAAGTCTGCCAAACGACATAATTGATAAAGCCAGTTCTTATTATGAAACCAATAATCTAAAGTAGACATTTCTATGAGAGGAAAAAAAGGTGATTTTGTTTTTCATTTTCAATAGCTATGTAAATGTGTGTCCCAACTATGATCTCACCTCTGAATTCTGACATATATAAATAATACGTGGTTTTCAGGAGACAGATCAAATCACAGGGGCCTAGCCGCCTGTCTTTCACCTATGTAAGAGGCACTTTCCTGTATTTCACTGAGGCCGTTCTGGATTTACCATCTTATATTTCCCCAGCATCAATTCTCAAGTTGTTTTTTTGTTTGTTTGTTTGTTTGTTTGTTTTGTTTTGTTTTTTAGAGACAGAGTCTCACTTTGTCGCCCTTGGTAGAGTGCCATGGCTTCATGGCTCACAGCAACCTCCAGCTCCTGGGCTGAGGCGATTCTCTTGTCTCAGCCTCCGGAGTAGCTGGGACTACAGGCGCCCGCCACAACGCCCGGCTATTTTTTTGTTGCAGTTTGACCAGGGCCGGGTTTGAACCTGCCAACCTTGGAATATGGGGCCAGCGCCCTACACACTGAGCCACAGGTTTGGGACCCCAGAGGATTTCACACTGGGGGATAATGCACCATACAGATTTCAGATGAGGGCAAAGGGCAAAGGGTTCTGTGATGAGAGGGTTTCAGATGAGGGGAGGGCAAAGGGTTCTGTGATGAGAGGAATGAGCAAAGACAGGTGGTAGCGAAGTGGTAGTAACCTCTGGAAAGCCTTCTTCCATCTCCAGGGCTATAAAGGTCACCACTCCAGCCTCTGGGTCCCCCTCCCATTCAGCCAGACTCCTGGAGATCAGGCACCTACACTGGCCTCTAGCCAGTACTCTTCCCCATCAGAATCCACAGCTGAGAAATTTTGTTACTTTGAGTTTTCCTTATTATTTTTTAAGACTTTATTTTTAGGTTCACAGCAAAATTGAGAGGAAAGTACGGCAGTATGTCATATACCTCTGCAACCACACATGCAGAGTCTCCCACCGGAATTCCCCAAGGCAGTGATACATTTGCCACACTGATGACTCTACACTGACACATCATCTCCAGCCAAGGTCTCTAGTTTACAGTAGGGGTTGCTCTTGGTTCTGTACATTCTGTGGGTTTGGACAAAGGTATAAATGACAGGTACCCACCATAAGAGCACCATGCAGATTTTTTTCACTGCCCTAAACATCCTCTGTATCCTACTTATTTATCTCTCCCCCACTAACCTCTGACAACTGATCTTTTTATAGACTCGATACTTTTGCCTTTTCTTTATTTATACTCACTACTCTTAGATTTATTACTCTTTGATGGCCCATAACTGAAATTCAACCGAACTTCAGTATTCCTAATGAATGATAGGGGTATAGTGGGAGCTTGTGGACCCCCAAAGCCACCATGCAGTTGGACCTAGGGAATAGAGTGGATTCAGGGAATAGAACACAAGCAAACCTCTCATCTCTGCTCTTTTTTGAACATCCGATTCATATTTCTTTATGTAGAAACTCCTTCTCTGCTTTCCTAACATATATGGTAGAAAAACACGGCTGCTGAAAACTTAATAAACATATGACTCGTCTTCTGGAGAAAGGCTGAATTTAATTTCCCAAAGATGGAAGTCTCAAGGGAAAAGGAGGCATGTGTTCTCAATCTTGACCCAAGGAACTATAGCCTAAAGATGGGATCATGTTGAATCATGTGGATGAGTCATGTTTGAAATGAGGCTTCTAAACAGAGAAAACACTTGGCATACAACAAATACCTTTCCGGGCTGGGCAGAAGGCCTAGCTGCAAATACCTGGGACAGACTCATCTCTGACTTGTGTCCATGTACTTCCTGTTTTAGGAATATTTTCAGGTTAGTTCACCCATAAAGGGATTAAATGCTTTTTATTCTTAAGAATTTCAGGGCTCGGCGCCCGTAGCTCAGAGAATAGGGCGCTGATTACATGCACTGAGGCTGACGGGTTCGAACCTGGCCTGGGCCAGCTAAACAACAATGACAAGTACAAACAAAAAATAGCCGGGCATTGTGGCCGGCATTTGTAGTCCCAGCTACTTGGGAGGCTGAGGCAAGGGAATTGCTTAAGCCCAAGAGTTTGAGGTTGCTGTGAACTGTGATGCCACGGCATTCTACTGAGGATGACATAGTGAAACTCTGCCTCAAAAAAAAAAAAAAAAAAAGTATTTCAGGCAATACAAGGGTCGTTATTTTGGAACTGGGGAAAGAGTGAGGTAATCTGCCCATGAAATCCCATCGTACTCATTCCTAAAATGATTAAGTCCATTGTGGAGGAAGAAGAGTGTTCTGAATTAATAGGAGAAGAGATAATGATGTTCCTTCCACTGCGTCCCTTCAATGACGTGATCTAGTGGCTTTCCGTGCACCAGCTATTTATCCAGTAGCTGTGATCCCGCCTGGCATGTGCTCTCAGTGCCCACCTCGAGCCTCCCCTCACCCTTTCCATTCCCTCGCACAGCAACGCCCTGTGTGCTTCTTTCCACCTGCACCTCTTTCAGAGCACTGTCCTCACATTTTCCTGGATTTTGCCTGAATGTGGAGAGAGCAGGAAGTATCTAAGAATTTACATTTCCTTGAGAGAGTGTTCATCCATGACTTGGGTGTACAAATACTCAGCTCCCTGTTCCCTGCCGAGTAAAGCTCAGGGTTCTGACTTACAAGTCCCCAGAGGGCCTCTGCCGGATTGAGCCCACGTTATCCTCTGTGAATCCTTGCTTGGCTTCCTTCCCTTTCCTGTCACTTTTTCTACTTTCCTCCTTGTTTTCCCCTAGAATTTCTTCAATGGATCATACTTATGTGAATCTTTTAAAAAATTATTTAAATAAAAAAATTTTTTTTTTATTGCTCAGGTTGGTCTTGAACTCCTGGCCTCAAGCAATCCTCCTGCCTCGGCCTTCCAAAGTACTCTAATTACAGGTGTGAGGCACTGTGCCCAGTCTATGTGAATCTTCATCTTAGGGTCTGGATTTAAGGATCCCAACCTTAGAGAGTTGACTATTCCTCATAATTACCTAGGAAATAAGTTTATTCGGGAGGACAGAAATTCTCAGTCCAAGCCATGGTTTAGGAACAAAGAGTAATTTTTTACTTTAGAGAATTAAATCAAGAACTTTATCTTTTAATGAAGATGTAATATGTTTGTGTGTATGTGCATGTACACACGCGCCACAGTTATTCCAGAACTATCTTAGTACGTGAAACAGAGATAAGATGCCTGCCCTAGTCACTGGGTGTTAGACAGTAGCAGAAAGGTCCCACCCACGAGGTTAGAGGGGTTTTAGAAACACTGATTTGCATTATCACCCTTTAAAAATATTTGATCTCTAACTTTGGACATGTGGGAGAAACCTCTGCCCCTCTTGAAATTAGGTGCAGCCAAATGATGAGTCCAGGCCCAGGAAATGTGAGTATAGTCGTTCGAGGCACTTGTTACCTTCAGGCCAGAAACACTGATTGCTGCGGCTCACCTGCAGCTGGCCCCCGGCCCACTCCCGCCCTGCTGGGCGGCTGTGGAAGCACCTCTTGGTATTTGTGCTGATCGCAGCAGGCTGGATGGAATGCTGGGTCAGCACACTGAGCATGGGTTGCCCGGACCTGCAGGAACTTCAGACTTTTATTAAGCTACTGAGATTTTCCATTTTTGCTCCAGCTTTCTCTATAAACTTCCCGATGGGGGTGGCATGGAAATGGGTATGGGTTATGTTCGATTAGTAGCCCCAACATTTACCACGACTCCTCAGTCAGGTTCAGTCTCTTTCTCTCTCCACCTGTTCTGATGTTCTCGTCTCATTTTTTGGTGTTGGATGTGCCACAGAGACAATGGGAGTTCTCTTTTCAATCTTCCATAGGTTTTAGTGAGGGATCTTTTGGTTATAAGGAACATACTACTCGCCAGTTCTAGAAAACAGGAATTAAAGATAATGAGGGTGTTGATATACCTGAAAAAAGAATTGAACAACCAGACAAAGGACAAAAAAGAAACACAGGTTTGGAATTAACTTTTTCTGCTCTGTCCACCTCTGCTGAATCTGACCTATTACCCCTCTCCCCAGAATGGTTTCATTTGTTTACAGGTCTGCTTGTACGTGAATCATGTGCTAGCAGTTCTCTTAGCCCCAGGTCCTACCTTCCCTCAAACAACCACCACCAATTTGCTTTTGCATGTTAAGATCAAACTCTTCACAAAGGGCACGCAATTAACCTAAGTTTCTTTCGCAGATTAGGTTAGAGAAGTTAAAAGTCAGCGGGTCCTGTGTGTCCTCCAGTTAGATGTTCACCCCAGTCCAAACCCTTGTGCTTGCAGTGGTTAAACTGTGAGCTGAGGGTCACTCAGTGGGTGTGTGATTGGCATTTTATGCAAAACAGGTATGGGGGCAGGGCAGGCTCTCTAAAGCATACCCAGCACAATGCCCCAACAGACTAGATATCTTTGGGCTGAGCATCAGAAACACCCTGAAAGAGACAGGGAAACTCTGTGGAGGATTGCTTCTAAACAACCATAACTCCATCCCTGCCACCTCCTTTCTGAAAATTGCTCATGTCTGCCCTAATTTATCACCTTGAAATAACTGGGATCTGGCAGACAATAGAACCCTTTGTGTATCTAGCGAAAGAAAAAATATGAATAATCCCATGCCCACCCCTGGATTTACAAAGTCATTATTCTTATAGTGGAGAAGTGTGAGAGACACACCTCATGATAAAAACTAAACTCCGGAATTCCTATTCCATTTCTCACCCCGAAGGCCTCAGTCCACTATCTTTATTGATAAGAGTTGATTTTTTTTTTAACTTAAAAATCCATAAACATAAAATTTTCGTTTTTTCGTAGGAATTCTTTCAAATGCTTATTTCAGCTAACCCACATTAGCATCATAATCAAATCCTCCTGTTTTCAGCACATATTGTATGGGGCACCTTGTATGTGCTAGGCTTGTACAGACGATGGAGATTCAGCTGTGAACGAAGCCCCTCACCTCAAACATCACATCCTCCAACTAGAGGACAGAAGACAAACAAACACATTATGGGCACAAAACGACAAAATGTCAAGTAGTTATAAATACCGAAAAGGAACTGAATCTGTATAAACAGGCAGAGAGCAATGAGCTGCTACTTAAGTTAGGTATATAAGAATGATTTAGGCTCAGCGCCTGTGGCTCAAGCGGCTAAGGCGCCAGCCACATACACCTGAGCTGGCAGGTTCAAATCCAGTCTGGCCCACCAAACAACAGTGACGGCTGCAACCAAAAAAAAAATAGCCAGGTGTTGTGGCCGGCGCCTGTAGTCCCAGCTACTTGGGAGGCAGAGGCCGGAGAATTGCTTGAGCCCAGGAGTTGGAGGTTACTGTGAGCTGTGATGCCAAGGCACTCTACCCAGGGTAATAGCTTGAGGCTCTGTCTCAAAAAAACAAACAAACAAAAAAAGAATGATTTAAAATTACCCATAATGTTCTCTTTTGTGAAAATGAACAGTCAGTTCTCTAGTTGTCATTTCATTTTATCTATCAGCCTTGTTGACATGATTCAGGCCATTTGCTCGACTGCAGAGACATTACCTTTTTATTCTATAGCTATTCCTTTCCTTTGGTTTTGCTGGTCCCTCCTTTTCTTTCTATCTACTAATTGAAATAAAATACTACTCTGTCCATCATTTCCAATACACACCTGCCTGGAGTGGCTGTCTTCTTTCAACTTTGGGCTCAAACATCTAACTGCCCATGACATTTCCACTCCTATATGTACCTCAAAATTAAAGTATCTAAAGCTAATTTGAGACTTTATCCATAAAAAATTCTGTCTCTTTCTAAGGTTCCATTTCTCTGTAAGTGATAAGTCCTATCTTTTATTTGCTCACACACAAAACCTTGCAGTTCTTCCTGACTTCTCTTTTTTTTAAGACAGAGTCTCACTTTATCGCCCTGGGTAGAGTGCCGTGGCATCACACAGCTCACAGCAACCTCCAACTCCTGGGCTTAGGCGAGTCTCTTGCCTTGGCCTCCCAAGAAGCTGGGACTATAGGTGCGCGCCAGAATGCTCGGCTATTTTTTTTGCTACAGTTTGGCCAGGGCCGAGTTTGAACCTGCCACCCTTGGTAGTACGGGGCCGGTGCCCTACCCACTGAGCCACAGGCACTGCCCTTGACTTCTCTTTTTAACTTTTCCATATCCTGTATTTGTTGCATCCACAAATCTTGTTAGTTCTACTTTTAAAATATATTTGCAATTGTATGCTTCTCATCACTGCCTTCGAAACTATGTAATCCAAACCATGTTATTTCTAGCTTGGATTATGATAATAAGTCTCTCCCCACCATTACATCTAGAGTCTGTTCTTATGAAAGAATGATTGTTTTCTTTAAAATTAAGTTTTGTCATATCATTTTCCTAACAAAACTCCTCTCATTTCCCCCAGAATAAAATTCAGAGTCTTTCCTATGGTCTCTAAGACCCTGTATTATCTGACTTTACAATCTCCCCAACTGTATCTTATACTGCTCTTTCTAGTTCTTTCCGCTCCAGCTATACTGGCCTTCTTTGAAAGTTTATTAAAAAAAAAAAAATCAGCCTGATGCTAACCTCAGGACTTCTGCGTAACTAGTTCCTTTTACCAGGAACTCTTTTCTTCCATATCGCTACACAGATACTTCCATCATCTCACTTAAATCCCTGTTCAAATATCACCTTCTCAGAGAGGTTTTCCCAGAATAGTCTGTCTACAATGGCAGGTACAGTCATCCCCTCTATGGGAATTCGTTTCGACCTCCCGAGGATACCAAAATCCACAGATGCTCAAGTCTTCAATATAAAACAGTGTAGTATTTATATATAACCTATGCATATTTCCCCACATAATTTAAATAATCTCTATCTTATTTATAATACCTCATGCAATGCAAATGCTATGCAAATAGTTATTATACTGTATTGTTGAGGAAATGACAAGGAAAAAAGTCTGTACATGTTCAGTACAGAAGCAGTTTTCTTTCCTTTTTCCCCCTTTTTTGAATATTTTTGAACCCATGGATGCCGAACCCACGGATACAGAGGCTGACTACAGTACCCTTTCTTCTATCACTTTTCTAAGTGCCCTTAACACAGTGCATTGGGTTTATGCTTATCACATAATTGGGTTGATATTTCATGTGAGTGTATGTGGAATTGCTTATAATTGTCCTTTTCTAGTATCTGTCTCTCCTTACTAGAAGGTGACTGTAATAAGGCAGTTAAATTTGGGCAGAGCCTTGCTTTATTTCATGTTATACTCTCAATTAATACCTAAGGAATACATGCTTTCCACTAACCATGAATGCAAAATAAAACAACAAAATAAAACCTCACTAATTAGAAGTTAATGAAAAGATGACTAGTCTGAGTATAAGAGTCATCTTAATAGTAGAATACTTAACTGCAAACACATGAATTTCTAATCAATAGTGGTCAAGGTCTGCTTCCAGTATATCTTTGCCAACTTCGGTGTGCGAAACTCATTTCTGATTACTGCATTGATTTTTGTACATGCAAATGTGTTTTTAAAGGCCCTGATAAACTTTCTTTTAAATTGATTTACCCAATTTGGTGGTACCTATAGTTTGATTACAAAACCTTTTATTGTTATTGTTAAAGTGTTCTCAACACACTTAAAATGTAAGTTTCAGCTCATTTCAGGTCAAATATTTTGAAATTTTGAGGTTAGAAAAGCCAGAAAATATGCAATTTTACAGCATGTATTTTTCTTGGCTTTTTCAATATAATAGCACATCTATAGTTATATTAAATATAAATATTTATGACTTAGCATCAATAATCTATTCATAATTTCAAAATAAGTAATAAAATTAGAATTCAAACTGCCTAAGGAAAAGGACAAATAATACTTCTCTCTAATATACGTATATGTATGTTTTTAAATTTTTTTGCTTACATTGAAATTTCCCTAAGTGCAAGGACTGTGGTACTTAGTTTAGTACCTTACAAAGTAAATACCAATATATTTTTTAAAATTCACTTAACAAAACTTGTTGAGCACTTCTCCATGCCCAGTACTTGAATATGAGATGAAATATAACAATAAATAAAGCAAATATGAACATTCATTCATTAATTACAAATGAATGATGATTAGAGATAGTCTTGTCTAATAACGTATCTTTCCATGTTATACTTATCATGTAATTTCAGTAGTTATAGTTTAATCCTTAATGGGAAAAGTTTATTCCTGAATGTTTGTTATAAAAATGTTCTGTGATACATAACTTTCCTAAATGGGTAAAAAAACTGTACATGCTGAAAAAAAAGCTTCAATAAAATTTCAAGAGCAATAAACACTCATGCACATACAAAAAAAGTTCTTTTTAGTTTGAACCTGAAAAACCACATAAAATAACATATTTCATAGAAACTCTGTAGGAACAGTATAGAGCTGGATATTGTCAGAAGAGAATAGATCACAGGAATTAGCTTTTCCATTGTGAATCAAGCTCTCATCCACATTCACGGTCCTCCCAGCACTGGCTGTGTGCTTTGGGGCTTCCTCAGCATTATGCTCCACCATCTCAATTTAGAA
The DNA here is from genome assembly GCA_963574655.1 of Perodicticus potto. Classification (NCBI taxonomy): domain Eukaryota; kingdom Metazoa; phylum Chordata; class Mammalia; order Primates; family Lorisidae; genus Perodicticus; species Perodicticus potto. The sequence goes on along the minus strand of CAUYRH010172689.1, from coordinate 3,016 downwards.
TACATCCCTCATAACTGATGTCAATCATAACTGCTGTCTGCCATCAACTACTCAGAACGAAGTGCATGCCTCAGAAGAGTCATAATTGGAAGTTATTATCCAACTTTTAATGTCCAAATCATAATAAATTCATCCAAGAACAAAGGAAGTTCCAAAATTTTAAAAGAAGGTGTACTCAAAATAGAATATAAAATACCGTATCCTTCTTTACTTTAAAAAAAAAGGTCTCTGGAATCAGGGAGAGCACTTAATATGAAACTAAAATGTTTTCCATTTACTACAATTTACACCAATGGAAGTAAGCAGTGTAGAGCATTTATATGCACGGATGATTCCAAATCCACACTATTTTATTTCTTATCTCACATATTTGTCTTTATAATTAGTTTTGATGAAGCTAACAGTCAGTTAGTTTGTCTTGCCCAATAGCAAGAGGAAGTAGGATCTTACTCTTAAATGTTGCAAAGATGATACATATAATTCTGATATAAGATTTTGAACTTATATGGGAGAAAATATTCATAAACTACATATCTTACAAACAACTGATATCCAGAATCTATAAAGAACTCCAACAAATTAGCAAGAGAACAAACAATCCCATTAAAAAGTGGGCAAAAGACATCAACAGACATTTTTCAAAAGAAGATGGACAAGTGGCCAACAGACATATGAAAAATTGCTCAGCATCACTAATCATCAGGTAAATGCAAATTAAAGCCACAATGAGCTATCACCTTACTTCTGTTAGGATGGCTTATTAAAAAGTCAAAAAATAGTTTTGGCGCCTGTGGCTCAAGTGGCTAGGGCACCAGCCGCGTATACCTGAGCTGGCGGATTTGAATCCATCCTGGGCCCTCCAAACAGCAATGACGGCTGTAACCAAAAAATGACTGGTCATTGTAGCAGGTGCCTGTAGTCCTAGCTACTTGGGAGGCGGAGGCAGGAGACTCGCTTGAGCCTAGGAATTGGAGGTTGCTGTAAGCTGTGATGCCACGGCACTCTATCCAGGGTGACAGCTTGAGGCTCTGTCTCAAAAAAAAGTAAAAAAATAACAGATGTTGGTACAGTTGTTGTATAGAGAATGCTTTTACACTGTTGTCAGGAACGTAAACTGGTACAACCACTATAGAAAGAAATTTGGAGATTTCTCAAAGAACTAAAAGTAGACTTGCCATTCAATCCAACAATCCCACTACTGGGTCTCTAACTATATAGGAAAAACAGTCATTTTATAAAAAAGACACCTGTTGCAATGACCAGGAATCAACTCAAGTGCCTACCAATTCATGAGTGGATTAACAAAATGTATTGCATGTATCATAGATTAGTAGTCAACCATAAAAAAGATAAATTAATGCTTTTTTCAGCAGTTTAGAAGGAATTGAAGACCATTATCATAAGTGAAGTATCTCAAGAATGGAAAAGCAAACACTGCATATTCTCTCTAATAAACTGGAACTAACCTATGGGCACACAAAGGGAAGTAAAAGACACTGAAAATCAAGCAGGGTGGAGGGGTCAGGAAAGAGGAAGGAAAACCTACCTTGGGGGTACAATTAACACTAGGTGATGGGTACATTTATAGCCCTGACTTAAAACATGCAACCACACAGTTGTACCCCTTAATGTTTTGAAATAATAATTTAAAAAAGACTTTGAGATTCTTGAATGAAAAAACTGAATCTCTGAATTCATTAATGCATACATTAATGTACCATCTAGCACAATGCCTTACACAGGTGTCCAAAACCTGGTAAATAAATAATTCATTTATAGAAAATTAAGATTTGATGCTTATATATTAAAATAAATTAGAATATATTTAGTCTTCAGATAAATAGTAATCCTAGATTTTACTAAGGATTTTACTTTTCGAATAAACATAATAATTTTTGTATATTAATTTGGTAATATTAGCTAACCCAGCAAACGTATCCTTACATTTTAAAGGAGTAACACAGTAGTTCTCAACCTGTGGATCGCAACCCACAGGAACTGTATTAAAGGATTGCAGCATTAGGAAGGTTGAGAACCACTGGAGTAACACAAATATTTCTTCTTCTGGTAAAGTCTAAGGCAGATTTTCTTAGTAGGTGGGCAGAATTCCCATATGTGTCAATTAAGGGAGTTAGTTCTTTTTCTCTGGTGTTCTGTTTGCCCCTGAGCTTTAGATGCTCCTGAACTCAGCAACAGTACAAGAGTCCACAGAATGGAGAAAGCATATTTGCTACTTAACTGCCTTTGACCCTGGGTGACCCAATACTTCAGCCCATAGTCCATTGACCAGAATGAGTCATAAGTATCTACTTAGATGAAAGCAGGCTCAGGCTGGCAAATGGAATCCCTAGCTGGGCTGATACTTTATGGAGAGAAATATATTAAGGAAGAGGAAACATAATTTTTGTGGTACACAAAAAAGTTGCCTTCTGTCAAATATTCTTCTTCAACTTCTTCTGGATAAGGAGAGGACATTGTTAAAGTGAGCATTGAGAACTGAAGTAAATCCTTGAAAATGTAAATCCAATTGTAAGGTCATCTTATGCAAGTAGTAATATAATCAAAGACAGCTGGGGTAGTTTATCAGGATTAAAAAAAAGAACAAGAGCAGCAAATAGAACATTTGAAAGCATATCTGAATAAAAAAGACTTGACTATTTGATAGGTCAGGTGTATGAACACAAGTAAGCCTCCAGTTGACATACTATTGTTTTTCTTAGAGTGGGGACCAATTTTAATTAAGAAATTTCTATGTTGCAACAGTTATGGAATCATATAGATACATTAGAAGTTTGTGATGAGGCTCAGTGCCTGTGGCTCAATGGGCTAAGGTGCCAGCCACGTACACCTGAGCTCACGGGTTCGAATCCAGCCTGGCCCGCCAAACAACAATGGTGGCTGCAACCAAAAAATGGCCGGGCGTTGTGGTGGGTGCCTGTAGTCCCAGCTACTTGGGAGGCAGAGGCAGGAGACTCGCTTGAGCCCAGGAATTGGAGGTTGCTGTGAGCTGTGATGC
>CAUYRH010172688.1:0-21627 GCA_963574655.1 Perodicticus potto | reverse complement strand
GTTGCAGTTTGGCCGGGGCTGGGTTTGACCCTGCCACCCTTTGTATATAGGGTTGCGCCCCACCTACTGAGCCACAGGTGCTACCCAGAATTCTAAACTTTTATAATGATTTTCCTTCTGAAGAATTTGAGGTTCTGCTTTTATGATATTCTTTTCTTAGCTATCCACTATAATTTAAGTAGCAGGTGAGAAACCCGTTTGAAATATTTACATTTCATTTTGAATTAATACCTCAATTTATAATACAAAAGACAGCATGTATATTCTCTTTTTTATTTTTTACATTTATAAATTTTATTTGTTCAAAGGACAGTACAGTTTTTTTAACCCCTCATCACATGGGTAACAGGATGGCACAGTCTAGGACTGCACCATAAGTCTTTACATTTCACAGGATAAAAATGTGAGCTCTAGAAAACAGCTTTCACTTCAGCTGACTTAAAGATGGAAAAGAGACAGTCATTTTTTATCGAGACTTCCAGCTTGCCAACCTTCTATCATCGCCATTTTTTCACTTTTAAATGTGGTTCTAAATCTTCCTTCCTTGTCATTACATAAGTCGCCAAATCCACAGTCCTGTGTTTCTTCTTTCAATATAAAATTTATTTCCTTTAGCTTTGGCTAAAGCAAAAGATTGACCTCAGGTGTGAAGTTGATTTAAAGGAGGAAGGTGATCACACCTTTCTAAGAAGAGAAAAAGGAAATGTACTTGCACTGACGTGGGAAAGCTTAGGTTGGATAAGGCCAAGGATCCGTATTCAGTTTGGTCGCTGTGTCTCTTAACTATTAGTGTGGCCAAGCACTCTCAACCCTGGGGTCACCTGGGAGCTTTAAAATGTGCAGATGCACGGGGCCATCTCTAAAAACTTTTGAAAACATTTGTGTCAGATGAACATAGAGGCACTTCCTGCCTAAGTCATGGAGTTATGCCTTGCACAAAAGTGCCTGGGAGACGGACTGAACAGGGGCTAAAATATAGCCCACTCTTCATGCATGAGGTAAGCTGCCTTCGACTCAGGGCTGCATCTCTTAGGTGAAGTAGACTCTCTTTTCTAATTAGTTTCATAAATAGGCTGGCCTGACACTGCGTTTGCACTTAATACTCTTCTATCTTTTGGAGGGACGCATTGCCTTTCCGTTACACTATTTTCTGACTTTTTCTCACTAATAGTCCACACTTGTAGGTTCTTTAAACTAAATATTTTCTGGGTTTTTTTCCTTGAAATAAGCCCATGTAAATGTGGCAGAGACATTGCAAATCTGCAATTTCAACTTCATTGATGTCTTAGTAATCGATTAGTCTTTAGTCTTCAGCCATCTGTAATTGGATGAATTTGGTGACTAAAAGAGCAATAAAAGTGAGAAACTTCAGGAAGACCATCTTATAATGGCTGTATTGTGAATACTCGTGGTTGACTAGTTAGCTGTTTTCTTTAGAACACCAAGAACCAGATTTATAATTTCAAACCTATTGTTAGCATTAATACAGGAGAAAACTCTATTCCATTATCACGGGCTGAAACTCTGTTCCCAATCAGTTTGTTCTTTAGTACAGTTGGAATAAAGTCAGGATTCTTCTTACCCATCACCATTATTGGAAAAACAGCTCCAAGTGTGTGCCCAGATGGGAGTACATTCAGCAAATGTCAGCTCCATCATGACTAGAAATATCTTCCCTACTAATCAGCACGAAATATCATCCAGATGTATTTGCAATATGTGATGGGGACCAAAGACAATATGATATATAACCTATAATTGTGGTTTTCTCGAGAGCTTCACAGTATGTGAATGTTGTGTTAAGAAATCAAAGGAACAGCTCTGACCCACCAACCCGACTCGTCTGCCTGATAGTCTGGATGTTGAAGGGTACAGTTTCACCTTTACTGTGAATACATTAGATTGAAAAGGACAGCCTCGCACTATGTGGGTTCCCAACCATATGTTTCCGTGCAAAATGAATCACTTGATGAAAAACAGAAAATCACCAATAAAGGCTGTTCGTTAATTACCTATGAAATTGTAGCTAGACTGGACGCAGCAGGGTTTTATTTTAAAGCAGATTTGCATACTACATTGCGAGCATAAATAGGAAACTAGAAAATTTTACACTGTCATAGACCTCGTGTGCACTGAAATGGGTTGAGTATCCCAGGACCAGCTCTACCTGCCTTCCCACCCCCCATGTCATTGCTACTTAGATAAAGCAATTTTTACATAGTTAATATTAGCACAAACCCTCTTTTCTGCCTGCCTGCTTCCTAGCAACCTGAAACAGAGTATCTGCTTGCCAATTTGCTTTTGGTTAAAAAAAAAAAAAAAAGGAAAAAATATACGAGCAGAATACCCAGTGAATTCGCCACTAGCCTTGAAGAGGTGGGGATGGGTGCAGCATGCCCGGCGTTTTGTGAGCCCAGCAGGTGACTTGCACTGTCCACTGTCTGACCTTGCTGCACTTCCTACCACAGGCCAGAGAAGATGTGATCCACATGCTGAAGACGGAGAGAACCAAGCCTGAGGTGCTGGAGGCTCATTACGGGTCTGCGGAGCCGGAGAAAGTGCTTCGGATCCTGCACCGAGATGCCATCCTTGCCCAGGAGAAGTCCATAGGAGAAGATGTCTACGAGAAACCGATTTCAGAGGTAACAATACAGCAACACTCACAAGTTTCCCTAGAAGGGACCCTTAGAGAGACATTGCCACATTCTTTCATCTACATGCTTTTACATTGCTTTTAAAGGCACAATATTTATGATTTACTAATACAGAATTAAAGCATAATTAAATAATTCAAGGGTTATAGTGGATATATTTCAGTAATAATTTTAGAAGCTTTTCCTTAAATGTACTTACTTAAGCCAGAAATACATTTTTGGCATGTGATTACTACAGTTATATATCTTATTCTCTAAGAAATGATGTATATAAAAATTTGAAATGCTTATCAGTTTTAACATTGAGTTATTGGGATTATTATCAAATTAATAACCTAAAATTAAATTGATTTTATAATTGATATTTATAGTTATAGGGTCACTGGTTTTTGGTATTTTATAGCCTCTATCATAATTAAAATAGTCTTACATGAGTAGCTAAAATACAATAATTGGGGGAAAATCTCAATGAAATGCTTAGGAAAATTCCTTAAGATGAAAGTAATTCTAAGAGGGCTATATTTAATAACTTTTATATAAGATTATATTAGAAACTATTGAATATTATTATTCATTACTTATGATACCACATATTTATTTATTTATTTTTTTTTTTTGAGACAGAGTCTCAAGCTGTTGCCCTGGGTAGAGTGCCGTGGTTTCACAGCTCACAGCAACCTCAAACTCTTGGGCTTAAGCAAGAGTCCCAAGTAGCTGGGACTACAGTCACCCACCACAATGCCCGGCTATTTTTTGTTGCAGTTGTCATTGTTGTTTAGCTGTCCTGGGTTGGATTCAAACTCGCTACCCTTGGTGTATTTGGCTGATGCCATAACCACTGTGCTGTGGGCACTGAGACAATACCACATTTTTAAAAATGCTATGACATTGTGGTAGAAGTTTGATGCCAAATTAGACCACCAGTTTTTAGATCTAGCCATATTGACTCTCTGGAATTCATGTAAAAACACTTATGGATGTGAAATTAGCAGCAGGAATGGAAGACAGAACAGAAACTCATTATACATTTAACTTCAACTTGCATCAGGCCTCTGGAGAAACTCAGTTTGACAGATCTCCGAAATAGGATCTCCTTTAGAGAGCACACACAACAGATTGATGGTCCTATAATTTTCTGATTTTTGAAATCAGAAAATAAGCTGGAGCTTATCCTTGTTCTCATCTTATCTTTTTTTTGCAGTTTTTTTGGGGGCCGGTTTGAACCTGCCACCTCTGTATATGGGGCTGGTGTCCTACTCCTTTGAGCCACAGGCATCTTTTCTTAAAATGCTAAGAGATGATTCTATGACAGCATGCAGTCAACAGGCTGGGCCTGTCTTCATGGCGAGATCCACCACTACCTGCTGTGTCTTGCTGCAGGCAGATCACAGAAGCTCTTTAAACTTCCATTTCTTCAGCCAGGATGGACACCTCCTAGAGTCGTGGGTATTTAAAGAGGCAATGCTTGTAAAGCTATTAACATAGTGCCTGGAACATACAAGGTACTTAACAAATAATTAGTATTTGCTGAAATTCGAGAATGATCATTGCTCATACCCTTAATTAGTAACAAATGCGGGAAGATTTGAGGCGTGAAGGACACATGGAGGTCAAACACATATTTGTTTTATAATAATCATCTGGTTTAGAGCACCGTGGCTGGGATAAATGGTCTCCTTTGGGATTCCTCACTCTTTTTCTAGGGCTTGGAATGACCCCCAAGGGAGAGGCAGGCCTGCAGAGCAGACGCACTTACCCAGAATCACTGCCTGCGGCCCACCGAGTTCTACGGGCAGAACACAGGCAGAGGCATTTGAGTGGCCTTCAGAAAGTAGGCATGAGCGAATGCTCCTACCTCGCAGACAAAGAAGCAGAGCAGAAAACACCCGTCCTGTAATTGTCCTTCTGGAACTGGCTGAGCTGGTCATACGTCTCAGTTTGTTTCTCCTCTTAACTCAACAATAGGAAGAGTCATTCCCCCGCTCGGGGGAAAAATGAGTGAAGAGGTGATGAGAGAGAAAGACAGAAACTACTCTTCTCAAAGAAGACTGCCAAAACGAAGTCCTGTTTTGTGAGAAAAATAGCATATAAGAGAAAAGATTTTCTTCCACCACATACAGATTATTAATCTCTTCAGGATTAACAGTTAAGTCTTGGTACCTGGAAGCTGTAGTACTGGTTCTCAAATTCAGGAGGAAGGAACCCCAACATGTGACTGCTCCTTTAGACATCTGGGGCTATGAGAATGTACTCTAGCTCTTGTTCCTAAAGGCCATATTGTACTTTAAATAAAAAAAAAATCGCTGCTTATTCTAATTTCTATACCAAATGAGGCCCAGGTAGGTTACCCAGTGGAACTCATCAGAAGATGATCAGTGAACCCAGCATGGTAGAATGGTGGGCCTCTTTCCCTTGCCAATATCTGGGGAGAAATTAAACAGCAATATTAAATCCCACTGCACTTACTTATAAATTAAAGTCCAGAATATCACAGTTCATAATTTTTAAGCACAATTCCAAAAAAATTTAATGTTTCTATTTTTTTTCTTCCTATTTCTTATTCTGCTCAATCTTAGCCAGAGGGATCTCAATTGATTGTCTGGGTAGAGTTTGTTTTTTTTTGTTTTTCCTCGGACTCATTATCATTTTCAAAGTTGCGGTAATAATGTACCCTGAAACCCCAAGTTCCTAAATTCTAGTTTTTCAAAAAATCCAAAGAGTCATCACTGGGACACATGCAAATGATCATAGTGGTAACTTCCCACTCATAAATTTAAAGGATACAAGAAAGTCTCCAACTCCAAGATCAATTTATCTCAAGCATAATTAAGTTCTTTGACCTTAGGACTCGGTATAATGCAGGCTCATATTAACTGTTAGCAAAGACTGAAAGCAGAGGCTTGTAGCATGTCTGCAGGAAGGGAAAATCTTCAGCGTCAACAGAATTCTGGTGGCTCCAAGGCGGTCGGCCACATCACACAAAGCCTGTCACCATCAAAGGTTACTAATTATGGGAAATGATGAACCCTGTTGGGCGAAGCAGCCTGTTGCATGTACCGTTTTGCCTTCAGTGAGTGGCATTGGGAACGTCTGTCTTTTTGCAAAGCCTGGGGATTTGCCGTGGCGACCTCTCCAGCGTGTAGATCTCACTTTAGGTGTTCAGCTTTCCCACCTGCATATTAAAAACTCCTTTGATCCTTTTCTTTTATCAGCACTCCTTCCCAGGCCTAGGAAACCCATCTCTTCAGAGGGTGACCTTTTTGAAGCCTGTGTGATTTGGGGTCTAGGAGAGACGACACCCTCATCCAGGTGTTATTCTTCCGTAAAACTCAGCCATCCTCATGTGTGAATTTGCCAATCCTTGAGTAACTTGTCCAGCTCAAGACAACAAAAATATTTTCTTCTGGGGGGCGCCTGTGGCTCAGCAAGTAGGGCGCCAGCCCCATATACCGAGGGCTGCAGGTTCAAACCCGGTCCCGGCCGAACTGCATCAAAAATTAGCTGAGCGCTGTGGCTGGCACCTGTAGTCCAGCTACTTGGGAGGCTGAGGCAAGAGAATCGCTTAAGCCTAAGAGCTGGAGGTTGCTGTGAGCTGTGATGCCACGGCACTCTACCGAGGGTGATAGAGTGAGACTCTGTCTCTACAAAAAAAAAAATTTTTTTTCTTCTGCCACAACTTTTTCTGCAGTAGAAAGCCTCAGCCAAGTTGTCGTTTTAGCATTTTAGCCAGTTTCTGCAAGTGGTCCTCTTCTTTATTTATTATTATTCTGTGATCTTGCGATTTTTGACCTGTTTGCTTCCATTTCCTCGATGCTTTCAGACCCTGACATTTGTTTTTATACTATTACCTTCCGTGTTCTATGCTGTGTGACCTCCATCTGTGAGGGACATAAAATCTAGGAGTTCCGAGCCTGCCAAGAGTGTTCTTTGTTTACTGTAAATCTTACCTGCTTTCGTGTCCTTGAGTTGGGATTGGATGACCCTCACTATGGGGATGTTTCCCTCACACCACATCCCTGTCTGAACTTATCTAATGTTGTCCTGCCCAAATCCCCTTTGGTTTGTCTCATCTTTCCTTCAGACACTATGCCTCAAAGTTTTTTGAGTGTGTTTACTTGCAGCCCAGGTAATGTTGGCAACTCCATCTATAATAGCCAAGACCCTGAAACTCAACAAATTATGCTTCAAAAATCTTACCCTAATTTTCCCAGATTATAATTCTTAAGCATATATATATATAAAAAATATATATAAACATATAGATAGAGCGTATCTATCATTCATTCTATTGCCCCAGGCTAGAGTGCCCTGGCATCAACCTAGCACACGGCACCTTCAAACTCCTGGATTCAAGTGATCCTCCTGCCTCAGCCTCCTGAGTAATTGGGAGGCACCGCCACGACACCTGATTAATTTTTCTATTTTTAGCAGAGATAGGATCTCACTATTGCTCAGGCTGGTCTCAAACTCCTGAGCTCAAGTGATTCACCTGCCTTGGCCTCCCAGAGTACTAGGATTACAGTCATGAGCCAATGCCCAGCCCAAGTCTGTTCATATTCTATACAACTACTTAGAATAGCTGCTCCCTTCAAGGGATGGGCCCTCATGAACTGATCTCATGAATGACCATCTGCAGAATTATAGCACTTCTTGACTATTTCCTGGATCCTGGCACCTTCTTTGTGAGTAGAGTGACACTGCTGTGTTGTCTGGGCTCTCCTGTCTCTATCTTGATTCAGCAAAGACAAAAATACCTCCCATCTTAATAGCCCTATTTTCGAGAGCACTTAGATCCATTTCCCTTCCGTGTAAATCCAATTTGTTCTTTAAGACCTATTTCCTTATAAGTAGTTTTCTCTCTTTCTCAGTTAGCCTCTTGTGGATAACAGCAGTAAAACCACCTCCTGAACCATGATCCTTTTATCTAAAATGTACTGAAATTTCTTCTCAAGTTCTTGAACTTCTCCAACAGCCTGATTCATTAGCTTAAGACTTCCAAGTACACCCTTTCCCTAGTAAATCTTTGGTCTTTGATGTTATGATGATCTCATTCAACTTTCCTTCCACCTCTGTTCAAGTAGAATCTATATTTCCAAAGTAATAGGTGCCCAATCCACTTTCGCTTATTCATTAAGAAAAGCCATTCCATGGCTTGGCACCCATAGCACAGTGGGTAGGGCACCAGCCACATACACAGGGGCTGGCGGGTTCAAACCCAGCCCAGGCCTGCTAAACAACGACACCTGCAACAACAACAACAAAATAGCCAGGCATTTTGGTAAGCACCTGTAGTCCCAGCTACTTGGAAAGCTGAGACAAGAGAATCACTTGGGCCCAAGAGTTTGAGGTTGCTGTGCGCTGTGATGTCACAGCCCTCTACCCAGGGCAACATAGTGAGACTGTCTCCAAAAAAAAAGAAAAAAAAAGAACAGCCATTCCTGTGTTCTCAGCCACAGCGTGGATCCTAAAATCTGGAAGCCAGGTGCACATATGATTAATGAAGCTAGAGAATTCGTAGTTATGGGAGGTAGTCTTCAGACTCTCTGGACAAGCCACACAGAGCCAAGAAGATAGGTTACTTCAGTTCTCTCCCAGGAATTTGATACAGTTCCAGACATAATAATAAGAAACAACAGCTGGCAGAGATGACCTATTGCTACTTACATTAGTTCTTGATATCCAAGATTTAAAATCGCAAGCTAGGTCCTCACACGCTAATGCTTTATAGCAGAAGAATTTACTGCTTCCTCAGTTTAAAGCCTGGATCTACAATTTGGCCTAAGAAACACACCACACACACTAATACATTAGTCACTTAAGCATTAAGAGATGAAATGATTGCCTTCTTGATAATGTTATTACTTTGGGGGTCAAGTTGTGCTAGTGTGAATGATGTGAACGTTACCTACAGAGAACCCCCCAACCTACTATAGTGGCCTAGCCCAGGGTCATAGCTACTGTCAATAACTAGTTTCAAATGCCCATATGGACAGAAGGCATGAAGGCTAAGGTCTACCCACTGCCCGGGCTGCCGGTAATACTTGATGTCTCCTTGTGGTGTTTTTCTTCCTCCACATATACATGCAGTGACTCTTTAGATTTCTCAGTCAACCATCCAATTAATAACGCCACCACTTTCCTTCCAAACGTCTTTGAATATATGAAGAAATCCCGGGGAAGAGTTTGAACCTTCAGAGCACAATGTGTCATCCTATGACAGGCAGAGTAAAAATTAAGAGATTAAAAAGCTGAGCTGTACATTTCCAGTTCCCAATCCAAATATGCCCTTCAAATAAGTCACCTCCCCTTTGTTAGGGAGTTATGAGGGAAAGTGTGAAGAAATAGGCAGCAGTTGATCTTCAGATACCTTCCAAAGGATGGAGAGTCCTATTTTATGATAAAGTAGGAAGGATCAAAAAGGGGAAATGTTGCTTTTTCTACATTTTTGATGATGATTATGTTTGAGAAATGCTTGATAAGTTCAATAAAATATGGTGAAAAGCAAACTTTGTAAAATTTGGGAGTTCGTGGGGAGAATATTTTATAGTAGGGAGTTATACCAATGGGAAAACTTCTTGGATAGTTTGTCTCTTTAAGGCTACAAAATTTTATCAGAGGACAAAAAGTATAATTTTCTAATTCCTGATGATCTCAAATAGTCCCAGCCACCAGTTAACTTGGGCTTCTCCACCAGTCTCTGTCTGGTCACCTGCCTCTAAACAAAGGGAGATCTGGGAAGAAGATACCAAGAATAATGGGAACAATTCCTCTTTTGTCTTTGGCCTCAGAAATGATCCATTCACAATGAACACAATGCAATTATACAGAAAGCCTCAATCCTCTTTATGGTTGAAGAACAAACAGACCATAGGGTGGGAACTGCTCTGATGCTGAGACCGTGTGGAACTAACCCCTGGGTTTTGGGGAGTTGGTTGTGAAACTGAGAGTGTATTTTAAATATGTATGTTTCACCTGATCAGTGGTTCTCAACTGTGGTGGTGATGGAGTTTTCCTTTGAGGGGACATTTGGCAATTTGGGGTGGTTTGACTGTCACAACTGAAGAGGTACTACTAGCAGCATCTAGGCTGGGGATGCTGTAAACGTCCCCAGTGCACAGCACACCCCCAACAAAGAATTTCCTGCTTCAGCAGTGCCCAAGTTGAGAAGTTCTGACTGGAGTCCAGAGGGGAGAGTTAGGACAGTGAGCAGGCTAGGAAAATATCAGTCATGTAAGATTTGGTTCATTTAACAGGCATTTACTGAATATCTACTTTGTTCCAGGCCCTGTGCTAGGCACTAGAGACTAAAAAGATTATCAAGACATGATCCCTTGAAAATCTTCATAGCCTGGCTAGGGAAAAAGACACAAGAAATCATGTAATATTTGCTAAGACCGCTTTTAAAGATATATACTCTGTATAAGTTTTTTAATCCTTCCTATATTTAGCATTTCATGAAAAAAGAGGACTTTAGATGCTCCATATACATTTCCTAGAAATACACATAACCGTAAGCTCTAAAAAAAAGATAATTACTTCCCAGGGAAGAAGTTTGGTATATGTACGTGCTGAGATCTTCATTTTTCTGAGATCAGGAAGGATAGTATTCTCTTTTTTTCTGAATAAGGGCCTTTGCTATGTCATTAGAACTGTGAAAGAGTTTGTTCTGAACATTTAGGAACCAAACTAGAAATTTACAAAAAAAAAAAAAAAATGCCAGAAGGCCACAAGTGACTGTGACATCATTATTATTATTATTTAGTTACTTTTTGCAGTTTTTGGCTGGGGCTGGGTTTGAACCTGCCACCTCTGGCATGTGGGGCGGCACCCTACTCCTTTGAGCCACAGGCACCACCCTGACTGTGACATTATTCTGGCTAGTTTATAAAGCCAAGTGGCACATCGGAGAAAATGATGGGAAAGGGGAAATGGCAGTAATTCCCAGTCTTGCTGTTCTCTCCTTCAGGCAATGTATTACCAGAACAACGTAAACAAATTATTTAGCGTCATATGCAAATGCAATAAAATAGCAAGCTCTTTCCCACCCATTTGCTCGTTCAGCTGGACAGACTCGAGGAGAAACAGAAGGAAACCTACCGGCGCATGCTAGAGCAGCTGCTGCTGGCGGAGAAGTGTCACCGGCGCACCGTGTACGAGCTGGAGAACGAGAAGCACAAGCACACGGACTACATGAACAAGAGCGACGACTTCACCAACCTGCTGGAGCAGGAGCGGGAGAGGTAACGCCCGGGGGCCACCAGCCCTTCCACGCCTGTCCCTCCCTTCAGGGATCGTGCTCCTGTCCCAGGGAACCACAGACAGGTGTCCAGGGTCTAATTCTGGTATCTAAGTGGTTTGTGACCATGGAGAGTGGGACACACTGCCCCTGAGATTATTCCACGAATATGTTTGGGAGCGCAGGTAAGGAGGGTGCCGCATTCCTACAAGGATGTTGAGGTCCCTAAAATGTCAAAGCTGGAGAGAAACCCAAGGAGCTTCTATTTGAACTTGAAGTAGAAACCTACAGTAAAGCACCTACATGTAAAAAGCCTCTCTACCTATTGCCTCTTATTTGAAATAATCTAGTTTTTCTCTTCGGCGTTGGAATCCAGTCTTTAGGAAGGCAAACTTGTAAGTTTTAACCATTCTAAATGAATTGTATTACTTTTTAATACCGGTATAGAAAATATTTGGTTGACTATAAATTACCTAATGAACAGAACCACCTGCTTAGCTTTCCAAAGGTTGCATAACTCTTAAAACTTAGTGGAAAAAAATAACCCAATCAAACAAAAACTGAGCGTTTTGAGCCTTAGTGTTTATTGTAGGTATTTAGTTTGCTAAGACCAGAGATTGTCACATTTAAAGCAGAGATCTCAGATTGAAAAGCTTTGTAGTTAACTCTCCGGCAGTGTTTAGGCTTTCCCCCAGTATCTTTAAAATTCCTTTCTCCTTCCCTTTCTTTTAGCTGAATGGCTATGAAACCAATGAGTGCATTACCAAGCATGTCTGCTTCTGTGTTTAGGGCCTACAAACTGACGACCCCTAGGAAAGAGCTACCCAACTTTATTATCTATTTCCTTACAGAGACATGTTGTCTCACATTAGTTTACATCCTACCTTTTATCACAATAAAAGGCTAAATAAAATCATGAAACAGAACAGGTTTATGTTAAACATTTTGAAAAATTATTGATCTTGTTTACTTATTTTTGGACTTGGTACATCCCTTCAGCAATGGTTGAAGTGTCACCTGTGGAGTACATCTCTAACTTACGGTTTCTTTATGCTGAGGTTTCTATAAGCTGAAATTTACCATCTTCAGGTTTGAACACAAGGATGACCTGATTTGGTATTTTGAGGTAACCAGTGAGAATAAATCCTTCCTCCTCAAAGAACTTCCTGACCTCAAGCTACAGATATTTCAAACCAGGTTCCAAAACAGTATGAAGGACATATGTAGTCCTGCATTGCTTAACACCTGGGGTATGTTCCGAGGAATTTGTCAGTAGGGATTTTTGTCCTTGTGCAAACATAGCACATACTTACACAAACCCAGGTGGCACAGCCTGCTATAACCCTCGGCTTTATGGGATGGCCTATCACTCCTAGGCAAACCTGTACAGCATGTTACTATACTGAACTCTGTAGGTAATTGTAACACAGATATTTGTGTATCTAAACATAGTTGAACATATCAAAAGTAGAGTAAAAATGCAGTATAATCTCATGGTCCTTTGTTGGTGAAAATGTCATTATGTGGTGCATGACTTTGCCTATAACACCCATCTGGTTAGGTGTCCTGTGTTGGACTGTGGTCAGGTGGAAAAGTAGCAACTTGATGTAGACTTTTATCTAGGCCATTTCTTTTCTTTCTCTTTTGTTTTCCTAAGTTTTGTGTTCTGTGAGAATCGTTAGAATATACAGGCTCAGTGACTGTAGCACAGTGGTTACAGTGCCAGCCACATACACCAAAGCTGGCAGGTTTGAGCCTGGCCTGGGCCTGGCTAAACAATAATGACAACTGCAACAGAAAATACCTGGGCGTTGTGGCGGACACCTGTAGTCCCAGCTACTTGGGAGGCTGAGGCAAGAGAATCGCTTAAGCCCAAGAGTTTGAGGTTGCTGTGACCTATGAGGCCAGTGCACTCTACCGAGGGCGATATAGTGAGATGCTGTCTCAAAAAAAAGAAAGGAAGGAAGGAAGGAAGAGAAGGAAGGGAAGGAAAGGAAGGAAAGAAAGAAAGGGAAGGAAGGAAGGAAGAGAGGGAGGGAGGGAGGGGAGGAAGGAAGGAAGGGAAGGAAGGAAGGAAGAGAGAAGAAAGAAACGATGGGGAGGGCTACAGTTCGGAGCGCGCTCTCCACAGGGAGACTGTGCCATGTGTGTGTATTTTCTCGGTTCCTGTTGGTCTGGAGCTGAACAATTCCGATGCCCTCCCTCTTCCTAGAGTTACTGTATTCAATGCTAGTTTGAAACCAATAGAAAAACAAGTAGTTACACACCCACATATTCAAGTAGGGGGAGGAAAGAAGGGGAAGGAAGGAGGGGAGGAGAGAGAGGGCCTTAGAGAGCTCTCACCGGAGGTGCACAGCTCACCCCCAGGGTAAGGGGCTCAACTGCAGCTTGATTAGCATTGTTTACCTTAGAAATGCAAACATTGTCACCTCCTCATTTGTCCCCTCATGCTAATCGGAAATAAAAAAATAAAAAGAACAAATACAACAGCCTCAAGAGCTACCGTAGAAAGTTTTAAAAATCAAGATAAATTTTTTTGAATCACCTTAACATGCTTTTGATTCTTTAATCAATACCACCAGGATGTGTCACCAAATTTTCAGGTTTTAGATAAGATGTTACGTTCCTTTTGGCCTTTTGGCCAAGATCAAGTGTAGCTAAGAATTTACTAAGAGACCTTTGACTCTTGCTTAATTTTCAAACCACTTTATGGTTTTAAAATAATTTAAAACAGTTTTTGATGGAACAGGTTACACTTTAACACGTAAACATTTTTTTACCTGTCAATGTTTTTTCTTAGCTGGATGCCCAGACTGACCACCAGTGCACGCACACCACAGGCTCGCTGAGACTGGCACTTTATTTTAAATTAAACATCCCCACTAAAGCCCTGATAACCGAAGTCGGCGCCTCTGAATTTCTCTGCCATCCGAGGCGTCCACCGTGACTGGCTCCCTGAATTCCTGGGGCAGTGAAGCCTTTAGGATTGTTCAAAGGTCAAGCTTCGGATTCCTGCGGCCCTTTGGAAACCGCCCCGCTAAATCTGCTTTGGGTTAAATCCTCTTTTGAACTAAGCGGTCATAATTAGATCTACTTATGGGAGCTGGCAGGGGCTGACCCGAGGCAGGCTTTCCCGCGGCCAGTCTGGGGCGCCCTCCGCCGCGTCTCGGGGGCTCCGCCGGCCCGACGCTCCCCGGGGACCGCGCGGTCTCCGCACCCGCCGGGGCAGGTGCGCGCAGCCGGCGAGGAGCCCGCCCGTCTGAGCGCTGGCCGAGTCGTCTCCGAGACTGTCCCAAGGCCTCTGTTGGCTTCTTTTTTCTTTTTCTTAACATTTTTTTAATTGTCATAAACACATAGATCATGTATGCATTGATGCCCTTGTTTATGGGGTCCAGTGTGCTGATTGCTAATTTTATGTATAATTAGGAATGCTTACATCGGACTACTCCAGATAGCCTCATTGTTGGCTTCTTGTTTTGCAATCCCTTCCCCTCTCCCGAAAAGTCCCTTTTGTGAGCAAAAACTGAGCCAAGAACTTTCCTTCAGCAACACATCCTTCTGGTTCCCACGAGCTAGAGTAAAGACAAGTCCCCCCCAGGCTGCTTCCTGTCGTGCCGGGTGGGTACGGCCGGCTGGGGCAGACCAAGGGCTCCCCTGCTGCCCCCCAGCACCTGAGCTGCCTTCTCCACACCTGTCTTGCTCTGGAAGGGTCATTTACCTTCCTCCAGAGAAAAATGGTTAAAGATACAGTCCGCAGGTAAGGAACCAGACAGGTTCTGTAGGTTTGTTCTTAAGTTGAATTGGTATGCAACGGGTACATTGAAACAAATGAAACAGGCACATTTACCTATTATCTGGAATGGCCCTGTTGGTAAGTGGGATTCGGTAGATGTCCCTACGGGGAGACTGTAGGTAATAAGGCACGCAATATACATACACAATCAGTAGCAGGTGCGGATAAGACATCCAGAGGCAGGTGTTTGATGAAGCCAGGAAGCCGGGGTGAGGCTCTGAGCATTCTGAAAGATTTATGGGACAGCCCTTTCAAGTCCCGCATTTTTTTACGGGTGGAGACACTGAGGCCCAGAACAATTTCATAGCTCAAAGAAGATCACGCAGAGCAGGCTACCAGTCTAGCACTTTTGTATAAAGGAATACATTCTGTAAAATGGCTTGTTTTATGTTTTATTTTTTGTGAGTAGGCTCCCTACCTCCATGCTCTAATGTCCAAACTGTGACACAAAAATTTAAAAGGAATGATAGTCATCATGAAGGTATAACCACAAACGACGCCTCCAGACTTCTAAGGTCAAGGCTTTCAGACAGCATTCTGTTGGAATAGCATCCTGGGGACTTGTTTTGAAGTGAGTTTGAATAATGTACATAGTGTTTTACTTGGCTTGCACTATTTGGGGTAGTTGTGATCGGGGACTGATGATATTTATGGGGGAACTAAATAAAGCCTCCCCAACTCACCCCTTGTTATTGCCACTAACCTAGCCCCTATAAGTGTAAAAACTATAGAAATTATTTTTCACTTTTAATGAAGTTGTTAAATTCATTTTGGAGAAAAATTCTATAAATTAAATATCTAAAATGGGCAATATATGTTCTGGGCTTCCTTTATGCTAAGTCAACAGACCGTGATTGTAATTTATCATTCTCATTTACAATGATCTATTTTTAAAAATAGTCACAGTCCCAAATTCAAAAGAAAATGGCATGAAAAAATATATTGGCTTAATTAGCATTGTTAATAATAAAGATGATAATTTCTTTCATTGCATTAATTAAGATTAGATAATAAAACCTCCCTTGTCTAAAAACCGTATTTGGTTTGGTCCATATTTCAAATTGACTTGACCTTTAAAGGCATAATTCTGAGCTCATGAGATCACCTTCAAAGTTCATACTTTATTCCCTGTCTTGAGCTTCAAGGCTTGTGATTTTAATCTTAAGCTTCACTAGGGCTGTTCCAAGAATGTCAAAATAGAGAGAACACAGTTACATCAAAAAGTGGTCTGGAACTTAAAGAAATATTTGAGGGGAAGCGGGGTGTGTGTGTGTGAGAGAGAGAGAGAGAGATGGGGAGTGCTATCCAAACCTATCATGGTAGATATAGATTTTAAAGCCTTTGGATTTTATAGGCTCAGCTGGGACTACATAAATAATTACATCATCATATAATATTGCAGCAAGCCTTCCAAGTATAAGTTCATTTTTTTTTTTTTTAAGTGCAAATCAGTCTCTCAAGAGAAATCTCTTAACCTGTGAAACGGAGACTACAGCACCTTGAAGGAAGGGGAAGCTTTCCGGTCCCATTTTGGGATTATTCTTTCAAGTCAATGTGAAGGGGGTCAGGCATTTGCCTGGTGGTCCCCTGGACAGTCTGCACTATTTTACTTGCCTATGCGAGGGAATGACCAGTCAGAGTGCACTAATCTCATAAACTTGCTCTAGTGGACTGGTAACCTCAGAAATATTCTTGATTTTCTTTATGGAAAAAGATTCACGTCTGCTTCCCTGGCACAATATCCTTATGTTTCTATTGACTTTTTCTCACAGGTAGCTCAGAGAACCTAAATAAAGCACTCTGCAGAAAAAAGTTGCTGATATTGGACAAATGCTCAAGTCTCATCAAGCAGAAAGTAACCAATAGGGGAAATGTGTCAGCAGGACACAGCTGGGCCTTCCCTGCGCTGAGCGTAGTTAGCTCTTACTGACCCCCTGATAAGCTGGACACTTATACCATCTCCTTCAGTTCATATAAAGCTAGGAGATGTGTAATTTTTATCTCCATTCGGCAGATAGAGGAGTACAGAGGTTAAGTTCCTTCCCCGAAGTCATTTGCCAATAATTACTTGGCAGAATGAGGGTTTGAATGTGGTTATTTTCAGTACAAACAACTTTTTTACTTTAACGTATTACCTTCTGATTAAAGTGAACTCCTGTGCACTTGTGAAAGTGAAGCCCTCTGCACCAAAGATGAAAGGTGATTTGGAAAGTTGGCCAGTGACTTGGACTGTGGTTTAAGATTCAAATTCATAGATCTTAACATGGTGAGAAATACCAACTACTGTCAATATCCTTCAGGCCAAGAAAATTTCTGGGAATAGTTTTTAGGAAAGGAGAGGGATTATAATTCAGAGGCCCCATGACCAAGCTGGAATGTTTTGTAGTTTCTGAAATAATGTAGTATCAAACTCCACCTTCTAATTCTTCTTTGAAATATGTACACCCTACTTCCTACTAGAAAATGTGATTACTCTAAAGGAGACTGAGTTTATGTTGTGTTACTACTAGGATGCAGCTTCAGTTTAAGTTTCGGGGTTTTAGGGGACGTGTGGCAGATGGTGTAAAGGAAGTGATGTTATCCATTTTACCTAGAGGGACCCCACAATCCCAGCAACTCAAAAAGGAAGCTAGAAGAGGATCGACATATCTACGTGGATCAGTGAGCATGTCACTCACCTATCCAGGCATCTCCTAGATTAAAAATGCCTTTGAGTTTCATTTCACCACATCCCACCTGTTAAAAAATACTGGGTCTGGGGTGGGTGTGATCTTTTCCCCAAAATTCATAGCACTCTGATTTTCAAGGTCAATGAGCTAACAGCCTCTGATTAAAGACTTTTTAGGCTAGAGTCTCAGTGATATAACTTTTATTAAGATATGTAGGAAAATGAGTTATCTGATTAACAAAATTTTCTGATGAAGGATTATGATATAAATTAGTTTACTTTTACCACCACAGGAAATACTTAGAAAATGCATTTTTCTTTCCTTAAAAATGATTAAAATGTACTATAAAATCCAGTTTAGTCATATTTGATGATTTAGGGTCTTGCAGTGCCACAGCTGCCTGGGTGACTCTCTACCTTACAACCTCAGAGCCTATTAGGTTATATTTAAATCTAAGTGTCAGTTATGATTGCATTTTACTATAGATAAGAATGGTGAAGATGTTTTCTGGATCTTAGGGCTGAACCAAGCTGAGAGTTTTAGTTGATTAGATTCAATATATTTAAGTTTTTATAACTACCATAACCACAACAATAGAACTTGGACCAGTCCAAGTTACTGGCCTAATGATACTGTACAAAGGAGTGAGATAATAAAGAACACTGGCAATGAGAGTAAAAGTGGTGAAAAAAGAGAAGGCTTGTGAGAAAATGGGCAAGAAACACGTTCTACTGTATATCATTTCAACAAGCCATGTAAGAATGCCTCAATCCTGGTATTTGATATTCTTTATTTTAGAAAAGCCCTAAGAGATGTGAGCATGAAAGATGGCATTGGAATTCAAATATTAGAAATAATGAGAACCCAGGAAGGGCAGATAGGTTGGCAGAATGTTCTCTAGATATGAACAATTCATTGAGAAAGCTGATTTCTTTCAAAATGTTTTCAAAATGTTAACAGATAGTCCTTGAAACTCCAAGTTCCTGGTTCATTGAAGAGGCCTCTTCTTTCTAAGAGAAATAGAGAAGCTCTTTTCACTTAGCTGCCTCGTGACCCAGTAAATACTGGTCACAACAAGTTAGACCAGCATGTTGGCAGCTGTCCTGGACAAAAGTCACAGAGGCCTCAAACTCAAGCGCTTCCAGAGGTGGGCAGTAGGGAACAATACAGGCCCAGGTCTGCAGGACACGTGGCGTGAGCGGGGCGGTGGGGACTGTTCCACTGAACAGACCACGCTCTGACTACCAGGAAAAGCCAGAATGTAGCCCAGGTGATGGACACTGCTGTCGATCGTGGGCCCAGTGTTGCCAATTCTGACTTTTCAGGAAAAGAATTCTGATCTTAGTAAGCTATTTCAGTTTTCCAATGTTGACTCAAATTTATAAAGCAATATGTGGTGAATAAACCTAGCTCTAGCTGTTTTGTTTCTCAAGAGGCTAGTTTGCAACCTTTGGAAGTCTGGATGTCAAGGAGAGTGGGGCTGTGGCCTGTCATAAGAACCCTGCCAAATCTCGTGCCCTGGTTAATGGTGATCAATTAGACCATTGAGACATTCTTGAGATGTGTGAAACAGAGAGAAGAAAAGGCAAAGGGGGCCTAGAAAAAAAAAAACCCAAAACAAACAAAAAAACCCCACCAGCACACAGAAATTCTAAGACTGAATAAATCCACATTATAGGAATAAAGTTACAATGGGCAATTATTTGTGAGGGGTGACGAGCAATGTCTCACAAGCATTGTTGTTGTATTACTAGAACTATAGGTGTATGCTAAACAACAATGAACAATATTCAGTTCTTTCTGGGCCTGGTGGGCTGAGAAGACAGTTTTCTGTATTAGTTCCGTTTTGGGGGTGTTCTTTCTAAGAACTCCTATTATCATAAGTACCACCTCAGAAACTAAGTGGTCCAATTATGGAATTATACAGCTGTTACAGCTTTGACATCACCATTTGTCTATGCTCAGTTATAAAAATTTACTTGATCGTGATAAGAATTGAATCTTTGTTACCTAGTATTTTCTCTGGGGCCTGTCCCCATTTGAGCAGCCCCCCCCCAGAGCGACCACTGCCTCAGCAGAAATGTGTCACAACTGAAGGAGAGAAGTCAGTATTCTTGTCTTCTGGATCTCAGAAGCGAGGATCTGGGTCTAGCGCTAGAAAGAGCATGTGATCAAGTGAATCCAGGTTTTGTTCATCATCCCTCTTCATTCCCATGTAGAGAAGGTGCTTCTCTGAGAACAGACGCATCCTTTCAGAGAAGAGAAGTCTGTGCTGGGGGAAGGGAGACCCCAGAAGAAAAGGCTCTGTCCCCCAGGGGGCATGGGGAGCAAAGATGGTGGGTAATATAACCCCGAGATAGACTTAGTGTGGAGAATCTGGGACTGAAGGAATTACCAGGTGGAATCCAGGGGTGTGTAAGTTAGCTCGGTCTGTCATAACAAAGTCTCATAGACTGTGAGGCTTAAATAATAGAAATTTATTTTAACCCAGTTCCAGGGGCTGGAAGTCTGAGAGGAGGGGGCCAGAACGGTTGGGTTCTGGGGAGGCCTCTCACTCCAGCTTACAGATGGCAGGCTTCTCGCCCTGTGCTCACGTGGCCTTTCTTTGGGAGCACATGCACTTCCTCTTCTTATAAAGTCTTTGGTCCTAGCAGATTAGGACCAACTCTTATGACCCTTAATCTTAATTACCTCCTTAAATCCCTGTCTCCAAACACTGTCATACTGGGGCTTAGGGCTTCCGCGTATGAACATGGTGGGGTAGGGGTGAGGGTGTGTGTGTGTGCCATTTAGTTAATAGCAAAGAGAATGACAAGACTTGTGGTTCTCTCTTCAAGAATTCAGGAGAAACAGAGCAAAAATGGCATCTGTTATCTTCCGCTGGAGAGACCTTGATATAGCCTCAGTGTCTGCAACTTTAAAAGAATCTCTTTGTTTCTCCCACGTCCCTGGCAGGCTGTGGGCATAGCTGAGGCAGGGCTGGAGCAGAGGGCAGAACTGTCAGTGACTTGGACAGCAGCCTGGGCAGAGTGACAGCTGAGATCAGAGACCACAGTGTGCATCTCAGAAGGTGCCAATATGGAAGGATGATGACCAGATGACCTCTTGTCTCCTTCCTGATGGTCCCAGAACTTAGTCCTGACTCCAGTAATGAGGTCTTGAAGCCCCAGAATTAACTCAGCAAATCCTAACTTGACTAAAAAGTCCTCAAGCTTACTGAGAGAAAATCGAGGGTGAGCTTCCCCAGAATTCATGAAGACGAAGTCTCTGTCACCTGTGCAATGGGAGCCAGTGATAGGAATGAAAAGAGATACACAGAGAAGTGAGGGTAATTTTATTTTGTGCACACGTAAGTTTGAAGTTTGCAATTAATACCACCATCATTAGCAAAATAATCCATGTATGTGCTAAGCAGAAATAATGTGGTATTGTGGCTGATTCCAGAATACAAATATCTTGTGACCCTCAGAGGATCATCTGAGCTAAATGTGACCTCTTTGACTACAGTCAGTTTCTTCCTTAAGTTGGTCTAGCTAGCTGGTGCCAGAACTCCTCAAAATCTGTAACCTGGACACAGTTGTCTTATTAATCTCCTGCATTTAATTGCAGCCAGATAACTCTGAATTCAAATCCTACCTCTGCCATATACTATTCTGCGTCCTTGAATGAGTTATTTAACCTTTCCGATTCTTGGGTTTTTTCTTCGACAGAATAAGGATAACCTACTGACCATCTGGCAGAGTTTTATGATGGTGAGATGACTATAAAGTCCCACCCCCAAAGCACAGCCTATGATACCCGAAAGAGATCACTTCTCCTGCTCACCTGGTTATTAGACACTTAGAGGAAAAACTGTACAAGTGTCACTAAATCACTTTTGCATTTTGTCAAACTAAGACATTTTGAGAACAATGCAAAGTATTGGAAAAGCAAACTCTTCTATTGTTTGGGAGGCATTTGTTTTTGTATTTCATTGTACCGTAGACTCAGGAAAACTGAAAACCTACTGCAATTAGAGGATTTGATAAAGTGAAGTGGTAAAGTACAAAACTGCATGGAATCAATATTCAAAAATCAATAGTTTTCTTATTTCCAAAGGACAAACTAATAAAACTATATTAAATATGAGATATCTTTTTTTTTTAAATGGATAAAAAACATTTATTGTTCTTGTTAATTTTCAACATGTATACCATCATTACCAATACAAAGGGTGATATGATTCTGTAGTCCTTGGAAAACGTCTTCAAGCTGATTTTCAGTAATACCAGCAAT
>CAUYRH010172687.1:0-22503 GCA_963574655.1 Perodicticus potto | reverse complement strand
TTTTTGAGACAGAGCCTCAAGCTGTCACCCTGGATAGAGTGCCGTGGCATTACAGCTCACAGCAACCTCCAATTCCTGGGCTCAAGCGAGTCTCCTGCCTCTGCCTCCCAAGTAGCTGGAACTACAGGCGCCCGCCACGATGCCCAGCCATTTTTGGTTGCAGCCGTCATTGTTGTTTGGCGGGCCCGGGCTGGATTCGAACCCGCCAGCTCAGGTGTACGTGGCTGGCGCCTTAGCCCATTGAGCCACAGGTGTCGAGCCACCTGTTTGGGTTTTCAATAAAATTTTAGTTGACAAAACATTTGACATCCGCCACTGCCTGTTGTCATGCACATTTGTGCAGGTTATGGTTGGTCACAGAAGCTGTGGTCAGGCTGATTCCAGCCCACCGCTTGCCCACACTGCATGTGACTCAGATGGTCACCTAATCACCTGAGCTTCACTTTGACTTTGTGGGGTTGCCGAGTGGGCATTGTCAGTGAAACAGGGGGTGAGGGTACCAACAAGAGCTCGTTGACTTGTTTGGCAAACCCATGGAGTTCCCAGGGCTCATGGAGCTTTGGCCTGCATGTATGTCTTGAGAGATTTGATTTTTTTGTTTCTGTTTTTGTTTTTTTAACTTTGTTATTTGTTATTGTGAGGTTGTTGTAGGTTTTCCCCGATGAGTTGGGTCGCCCCAGCATCTCACTTCTATACCGTATCATTGCCTCTCACCCCTACTTTGTCTTCTGAAGTCCTCAAAGGCTAGACCCCTTGGCCTGACCCTGGAGCCAGCCCTGGGTGGAAAGAGGTTCTTGGGTGGCCTTCTGGAGCAGTCAGGGCCCCTGCCCACCCACCCAGCTCCAGGGTGGTCCTGGCAGCTCCAAGGGGGTCTTGTGACTGGGCCAGTCTGGTGTCTCTCTCATGTTTATCCAGAGCTGGTTTTTCAGGTGTGGCAGCTTCTAGCTGCGAGCCCCAGGCTGGGAGAGGTAGGGCCTTTGGGAAGGAGGTAGCTACCCTGTTCCCCACATTCACCCTGGTTCCCTGCTGTTGGTGCAGCCCTCTGGGTGGGCGGGCCAGCCACATCTTCCCTCTCTGAACCTGGTGGGTTGACCACCCACCCTGGGGCCACCTCCTCCTGAGATGTTCCGTTCTCAGCATATCCAAAGGAGAGAAGCTCTTGGTGGGCTTGAGTCAGAGGCCGATATCCCACCTGGAGGAGGCTCCTTTAGCTGACTCTAGGCTTCCACATTTGTCAGCAGGGTGCAATGAATCCATCAGGGCCTTTGAGGCCAGACAGACCTGGATTCAAATCGCAGCTTGACCACCAACGTGCTGTGTGGCTTCAGGCAAGTGACTTCACCTCACTGAGCCTCTTCTGAAAAAACAAGGATAGTTTTCCTATACATTATTGGAGAGTTCTTGGGGAGATCAGAGGGTTGAGATGGGGGAAACTGGCCATTAGCCCAGTAACATGTTTTCCACTTGTGTCATGGTAACCCCAGAAGCTGGCCCTATAGGATTCCCACTCCCACCCAGAGAAGAACCGGACACCGTCATTCCAGCCCTGCTCTTACCTTCTGCCTCTCCGGGACGCGTTCGGTCTGCCCATGGAGGGTGATGTCTCAGTGTCTGCTCCTGCAAGCTGGTTAGCCCTCTTGGCCTGTCCACACTCGCAGTACGGTGATCAGCCATCCCACCCGCTTATCTGATGCCAAGCCCTGCCCTAGGGCTGGGGCTACCTAGGACAGGCCTACTCTTAGATGCAGCTGAGGGAAGCCTACAAGAGAGGTGGCTGGGAGGAGGGCCACCACATCCTCTCTGGAGGAGTAGGCCAGGGGGTCTGAGCATAGGGTGTTTTAAGGAGGCAAGGGGCCAGAGACAGGACGTGGTGGTGGGGATGCCATGTTGGGTCCAGTGAGGATGTCTATCTGATTGTCTCACTCCCAGCTGCCTCAAGGCTTCCCCATTGCTCTGGGAGAGACCACAGACTAGGCGTGGCAGGGTCCTGCCTGTTTCTGTGCCAGCCAGGAGGAGCTTCCTTCAGGTTCTAGAACATAATGTGCTCCATCCTGCTTCCCAGTCTGCTGTTCCTTCTCCCCAGAGTGTGTATCCTGCTCCCTGTCCGTCTCTCTGGGCTGGTTCTTACTTGCAGAACTCAGCTTGGGAGTCGCTTGTGGCTGGAAACGTTGCTGACTCTGTCCCTCCCGGGTCTGTGTGAGTTCCCTCCTGTCCCCCAGCACAATTAGACAGGATTGTAACTGTCCTCATACTTGTCTGTCTCTTTCAAAGGCAGCATCACCTTCCAGTGGGTCAGGCCACATTGTTCTGCGTCCCTGCCCTTAGCACCCTGCCTGGTGCAGAGCGAGTGTCCAGAACAAACTTGTGAAGTGAATTAGAAGCAAGCTCAGGGTGGGACATTTGTGGTGAGGGCCCTTGAAGGTTGGGTACCTCCTCCACCCTCCAATACTCACTCTCACTGCCTCTGCCAGCCCTGCTCTGGTTCTCAGAGGCTTCCAGAGGGCAGTGATGGTGGCAGTGGGAGACACTGTGTCCCTCTGAGCCAGGTATCGCCCAATTTGGGGGGTTTCCCTCTGCGAAGGGCAGCTGGTGCTTGAGGACAGAGCATAAGTGTGTCAGGACAGTTAATCCCCTGGGCTTAGACACACATGCTGATGTGTGTGTGTGTATTTGTGTATGCATATAGGTGGCGTTCTGGAGCACACCAGTGGCGACTGTACTGGATAAGTTGATGTTCAGCTGAATCCCAACCACCAGCCTGAGACAGGCACTCCCTGGTGTCCAGAGCCTGCTCTAGTCCCAGCAGGTGGCAAAGAGGCACAATCCCTTGTCGTTTAGGGGTGCATTAACTACGGGTAATAGCAACCCTGACTATTAAATACCAGTATAGTACATATCTAAATATTAAGCCTGGCAGAATTTAGTTATTAAACTTGATGAAGACTTAAACTAAGAGGGGTTCATTTGTTTCTCCCAAGAAAAAGCCCGTAGGTAGGCAGCTGGTGGCTGTGATGCAGGCTCAATGGTACCTTTGGGGGCTCAGCAGTGTCTCCAGGGACTTGGTTCTCTTTCTCCCTAGCATATTGGATTTTTTTTTTTTTTTTGGTTTAGTTTAAAATTATTTCTTTTAAGTATATAATTGAGTGCTTTTTTCTTTTTTCTTTCTTTCTTTTTTTTTTTTTTTTGTTAGAGGCAGAGTTTTACTTTGTTGCCCTTGGTAGAGTGCTGTGGGTGTCACAGCTCACAGCAATCTCCAGCTCTTGGGTTTAGGAGATTCTTTTGCCTCAGCCTCCCAAGTAGCTGGGACTACAGGTGCCCACCAGAACACCCGGCTATTTTTTTGTTCTTGTTGCAGTTTGGCTGGGCCCAGATTTAAACCTGCCACCCTCGGTATAGGGGGGCTGGTGCCCTACTCACTGAGCCATAGGTGCCACTCATAGTGCTTTTTTCTTTATCCCCTCAGTTATGTGGTGTTCATCACTAATTTCAGAGCATTTTCATCATCCTAAGAATTTCAACCCATTAAATGGTCCCTCCCCAACTCCCTCCATCCACTGGCAACCACTAATTTCTATTCTGTCCCTATAGATGTGCCCATTCTGTGCATTTCATATAAATGGCATCATGTCTTGTGAGGCCTTTTGTGTGTGGCTTCTTTCTATTAGCATAATGTTTTTAGGATTCATCCACTTTGTGGCTAGAGTTGGAATCTCATTCTTTTTTATGGCCAGACCATATTCCACTTAATGGATATACCACATTTTGTTTATCTTCTCATCACTTTAATGAGCATTTGGGTTATATCTCCTTTTTAGCCATTATGATAATGCTACTGTGAACATTTGTGTACAAGTTGTGTGGATGTATGTGATCAGTCCTCTTTGGTAAATAGAATTGCTGGGTTATATGATAATTCTCTGTTTAACATTTTGAGGAACTGCTAGACTGTTTCCATAGTGGCTGTACCATTTTAGATTCCTACCTGCAAGTTATGAAAGGTTCCAGTTTCTCTATATCCTTGCCAACACTAGTTTACTGTCTGTCTGTTTTTTTTTTTTTTTTTTGAGACAGAGCCTCAAGCTGTCACCCTGGATAGAGTGCTATGGCATCACAGCTCACAACAACCTCCAATTCCTGGGCTCAAGCCAGTCTCTTGCCTCCACCTCCCAAGTAGCTGGGACTACAGGCACCCGCCACAACGCCCGGCCATTTTTTGGTTGCAGCCGTCATTGTTGTTTGGCGGGCCCGGGCTGGATTCAAACCCGCCAGCTCAGGTGTACGTGGCTGGCGCCTTAGCCTGTTGAGCCACAGGCGCCGAGCCTGTCTGTCTGTTTTGGTTATAGCCATCCTAGTAAGTGTGAAATACTCTTTGTGATTTTGATTTAGTATATTGGATTTCGTTCATAAAGATGTTCTTGTCTCATGGTCACAAGCTAGCTACATCCTCTCCAGCCCTCAACTCCTGTGTTCCAGATGGAGAGAAGTTGTTAGGGTAGAAGGCTTCTTTCAAAGCTTTGCTTTTGTGCATGCACACCCTCCTTATCAACTTCTCCAGTACTACACAGGTTAGAGGTCACATGGTGTCCTCTAGCTGTCAAGGAGTCAGCCTCTTGGCCTGATGGTGGAAGAAGAGGGTTGGGAATGGTAGTGGGCACGCTGATCCCTAGTCTTTGGAGGGATTGTGGAGCCCACCAGGAGTCCTCAGGCTATAGAGGAGGACTGAGATCTGGGTAATTCTTGGTTCTGCCCCATGCCCTGGGGCCTGGTGGGGGGGACGGGGAGGAGTCAGTTTCAGTCACCTCCCGTGCCTATACAACTTGCTTCCATTCAGCTCAGCTCCTAAAGCCTGCAGCCCATGGATTATTTATTCCCACCTCAAGGCTTTAGTCCCTGATACCTGCTGACCCAGAATAAGCTGCAGGGCGTTTCGCCTTCAAAAACTGGTCTGGGCTGGAATGCTGATAGGAGTGTAAAATGATATGGCCATTTTTGGAAACAGTTTGGCAGTTGTTTATTAATTTCCTAGTATTCTTTGTTAAGATATTACAGCATAAAATTCACCATCTTAAAGTATACTGTTTGGTGGCTTTTAATACCATCACAAAGTTGTTGCATCTAACCATCACCACCACCTAATTCCAAAACATTTTCATCACCCTGTATCCCATCCCCTCCTTTAGCCCCTGGCAACTACTAATTGTTGTCTTTATGGATTTTTGGCAGCTTTTTATGAAGTTAAGCCAACACTTACCATATGACCTAGCAATCCCATTTCTAGGTATTTACCCAGGAGGAATGAAAGGTTCACATAAAAACCTAAAGAGAAATGGCTTTGTTCATAATCACCCGAAACTGGAAATAATCCAGATGTCTAACTGGTGATTGGATAAACAAACTGGTGCATTCATACTATGGAATACTGATCAGCAATGAAAAGCGTTGAACTATTGGTACACCTCCACCATGGGGAGCCTCAAAAGCATATGCTGGTTGGGCATGGTGATTCATGCCTCTGGTCCCAGCGCTTTGGGAAACTGAGGCAATAGGATTGCTTGAGGTTAGGAGTTCAAGAATAGCCTGGGAAACATAGCAAGACCTCATCTCCATAACAAAATTACCTTGATGCAGTAGCATACACCTGTAGTTCCAACTACCTGGGAGACTGAGGTGAGAGGATTGCTTGAGCCAAGGAGCTCGAGGCTGCAGTGAGCTGTGACTATACCATTGCACTCCAGCCTGAGTGACAGAGCAAGACCCTGTCTCAAAGGAAAAAAAATGTGCTAAATGAAGGAAGCATACTTGAAAGGCTACATGCCATAGGGTTCAATTTATATGCATTCTGGAAAATGCAAAACTAGAAACAACAGATCAGGGGTTGCCTGGGAGTTGGGGTGGATGGAGGTTGATGGGGAGCATGGAAGGACTTGTTGGCGTGATGGAACTGATCTGTATTTTGATTATGTTGGCAGTTACATGGCTGTTCATTTGTAAAACTCATAAAAGTATATCTCAGAAAGAATGAGTTGTAATGTGTGTATTAGGTGGGACAATTAAGTTCATGAATTCATCCTCGAAAAAGTGCCACCCACATACCTCATTGCTGAATACCACTACAGTTACCTTCAAACTACTCCTTGGGAAGCTAGGCACCGATGCCATCGCCTAGTTCACCCCTCAAAGCACTTTGTCTAGGATGAGTTTAACAGTTTAAATATCAGACCTCATGTATTTCACCCCAATTTAAAAACCAACTTGGACTTGGAAGGATCCTCTCCATGTTAACCCACCTAGGATTAATCATTCCATTTCTTCTAGTTGGTGCTGCCTTCCTTTTTACCTGTTGCTGCTGTTAAGTCTGTCAGGCTGGCTAACATGATCTGTCTGAACTTCAGTGGGGACCCCACATGTTCCCTCCCTTGGGCCTCCTCCTCCTCTATTCCTGAGCTTCTGGGATGGGGTGAACCATGAAATGTTAGAGCTGGAAGGGGCTTCAGAACATGTTGGCCTCAAGATCTAGATATGTGGATAGCTTGAGCTCAGGAGTTCAAGATTGGCCTGAGCAAGAGTGAGACCCCATTTCTACTAAAAAATAGAAAAACTAGCCAGGAGTAGTGGTACACATCTGTAGTTCTAGCTACTTGGGAGGCTGAGGCAAGAGGATTATTTGAGTCCAAGAGTTTGAGGTTTCTGTGAGCTATAATGACTCCAGGGCAACAGAATGAGACTCTATCTTAAAAAAAAATACATATAAAAAAAAATACTTATATATATGTTGGTCCCTTCTTCTTTTCAGGTAGGGAAACTGTTGCCTCAGGGCTGAGAAGGCACTTGACTAAGGTTCCAGAGTTAGGAGAATCAAGATACAGAACCACATCTGTGACTCTTGGTCCAGGGCCCCTTACCAACCTGCAAGCCTCACCTGTCCTGTGAGCCTCCTCTGTCTCCTGCTCCTGGTTCACAAGGCTGAACAGAGTAGTGGTGGGAGGGTCCATCCCACCTCCAGGGAGGAGCTTTGAAGCAGCTCCTGCTGGATGGGGCAGGGTGGGAGCAGGGAAATGAGAGGGATCAAGGTATCCAAAACACTGCAGGGAAGGACAGAGGAGAGTCCATCTTAGAGGCTGGCATGTTGATGATGGTGGTGAGGTGTGACCATGGTTAATGGCTCCAGGGAACAGGCAAGGGAGGAAGGGTATCTCTTTCTTTTCTTCAGAGCCCTGGAGCCACCTAGAATAACTCCCGAGCCTCCTATAGTGTCCAGGGAAATCTCAGCAGATGCAGACCTCAGGGTGGGACAACAACCTGGAAGAGCTTCCTAAAGGAGGGACTCCAGGAGACTTGGGGGCAGGGAGGTATTTTGGGTGGTGTCACCTTCCAGAAGGGGTGACCCCAGTCTCAGTAATATAGGCCCTCAGGTTTTTTCTGGCCACTGTCTGCACCTGCTGAGTCTTTGGGGCTGCTGAGAGCTCCTGAGACTTCTGTGAGGGTGGGTGTGGGGGTGGCTGCTTACTGGGTATAAATCTATGGTTTGTCAGTTGGTTTCCTTGGCTCAGGGTCCACTGTTGCCATTGGGGGGTAGACCAAGTTACGCAGTTTGGGGTCCATGTGATGGGCTGGCCCTGTTCCAGGAGTTCTCCTGTGGTGTCTCCGTAACCCACCCAACATCCCAAAAAGCCCATAACCTTGGCAGACCCGCACCCCTCATATCTGTGGGGTCCCTTTTGGTTTTTAGAGCACATCATGCATCCAGGAAGTCCCACTCAGGCCTCATCCAGATTGGGGACCCCACTCCCTCCAGCCAGGGAGACAGAAAAAATGTGTTTGGAGTAATGAGTTGTTGGGAGGGCCACTCAGCCATCCCACAAATATTTGTTCCAAGCCATCTATTGGACAGTGGGGACTGAGGGGCTGCTCAGGGGATGTCATGGAAGGTTCAGGTGCATGTTTGCTCTAGATCGCAACAGACTTCCTTTTGAAGCTGGCTCCTGAGTCTTGCTGTGTGACCTTGGGCAAGTTGCTGGGTGTTTCTGAGCCTGCAGGTCTTCGTTCATAAACTGAGGGGAGGGCTGTTTTGCCTGTATGTTGCTGCAGGGGGTTGCAAGATCCCGTGTAAGTGTAGCCCCTGTTGGTGACATTATTAATGCTTAAGGTAGATAAAGTGGTCCCAGGCCCAGCTAGGCCTAAAGCCCAGGAGGGACTGGAATAAACTAGAAAAGGGATCATCAGCCTGGTTTTTCAGGCCTGGCTCTCACTGTCTCACCTCTGTTCTGTCTTATCAAGGAGGAGACTGAGGCCCGGAGAGGGAGAGCAAGTTGCCCAGTATCACAGAGCCATGTACAGGACTGAACCACCACTGGATCAGGATCTCCTGGGTGCTGGGTCTGTGTGTGCTCCCGAGACCATCAGCTTTTGGCCAGGGGCTGCCCACTATCAGTTTCTGGGCTGGGCTCCTCCAAGTTCTCCCATCTCTGGGATTGGGAAGGAAGGGACTGCTTTATGAAATTGCATCTCCTGGACAGAGGCTTGGGTGAGCCTCAGGTGGTCTCCAGTGGGTGAAAGTGATCAGGCTTTCCTTACCCAGGTATGGGTAGGGGTAGAAGTAACTCAGGGCACTTGAGTAGAGGCAGAGCCTGGGTTATTGTGACTAATGTTCTGGAGTGGGTTGGAGCAAGTGTGGAGGCAGACTCCAGGGGAGGGGTCGTGATGGTCCTTCCATCAGGGGCAGGGGCTGGAAAGGCCCTCAGACAACTTCTAGCCTGAGTTCTCAATTGACAGTTGGGGAAACTGGAGCCGACAGGGGACAGTGCCAGGCTTCACCTAAGGGTGGCCTCTGGGATTAGAAGCCAGGTCTTTTGATCCCCAGGGCACATCCTTCCTGGAGCCCCTGCCCTACCCCTACTGGCTCAGAGGTTGAGGGGGCTGGGTGGGAGACAGGCAGTGCCCTGGGATTAGATCGCCCACAAGTGATGGGCTGTTTTCTGCCCGGCCCTTTCCCGACAAGGGACCTGATGCTCCGTCCTGGATGACAGTGTTCTTCTGAGAAGGCATGTTTATGTCTGGCAAGGGGGGCTCTTAGGAGACCGGATTCCAGGCCTCCACGACGCCTTGCCCCAGGGGCTGGCACCACCCCATAGCTGGTTTCTTCCCACTATCTCCTGACACCCAGCCCCCAAGCCTTTCATATGCCTGCTTAAGAACAAATAAATATCTACGCACTGTACAGATGAGCCCAGATAAGCTGCCAGCACTGGGGCAGACCAGGCCTGGATTTCTCACCTATAACCCCTGAGTGTGGGGAGACAGAAGTACCACTGTGAGCTACCCATGCTGATGTCTGGGAGGACGGCAGCAGCTCTGCGGGTCATGTTAGCGCAAAGTCACCATCCTCACAGCCACTGCCATTTGGTGAGTGAGCAGGACCCCCAGGCCCAGCACCAGGCCCTGTTCACCTGTTCTTGCACTGAGTCCCACCATGCCGAGAGCTGAAGAATTAGTATCATCCATTTGCTTCTTGGGGAGAGGGACCTTAAGTGACCTGATGGGGTCACCAGCTGGAAAGAGCTGTGAGTGGACTTGAACCGAGCTTTGCATGACTACAAAGCTAGTGTAGTTTCCCCCTGCCCACAATGAGGAGGGCAGGCTGGTGCAGACTGGAACCAGGGGGCTCTGAGTGCCCAGGTGCCAGTGCAAGGCAGAGCCTGGGATGGTGGTGGAGCCTGACTGAGCTCCAGTTTGTGCCTCCTGTACTGCCAGCCTTGCTCTTTCGTCTTCTCTTCATTTACCCAGCTAGTATTTCTGGAGGGCCTGCTGGGTACTAGACCCTGTTCTAGGTTTCGGGGGGCAATACATAAAATGGAATCCCGCGGTTCTCTAGTGAGTGCTCAGGAGACTGCCACCTCCCTCCACCTCTCTGGTTGCCTTTGGGTCTAGCTTCCACTTTCTGCGCATGTCTTCCCACCAGGAGGGATGAACCTGGAGCTGGCCATGGGATGGGGCTCATTACTATCCTCCTGGATTGGCAGAGACTTGGGTTTGTGGGCTTTGGGTTCGAGATTGGGGAACCGTGGAAAGGCTGAGGAGGTCAGAGGTCATTATCCCACTGGGCCTGTATCCTGATCTCAGAGGCTTTGAGATCCGTCTGGAAGGCCTTGGGAAGTGTGACCTGTAGCCCAGACACTGTATGTGTCCCCATCCAGCCCCACTGGCTCAGGGTTCTTCATCCTGAAGAATGAGTCCCAGGGTCCAGCTGAGGTGGTGGGCACCTATAAGTCCCTGCTTCTCAGGAGGCTGAGGCAGGAGAATCACTGAGCCCTGGAGTTCAAGGCTGCAGCAAGCAGTGACACATTCCTTTCTCTACTTGTTTTCTTGCCCAGACCCCCACAGCATCCACCTCCCCAACCCCACTTGCTCCCTTGCCCACCCAGCTTGCGGGCTCCTGCACTCCCTTCTCTACTTCCCCTGGCTCATTCCCTTTCCTTTCTCTTCCTCATTTGCTCCTTGAATGCCTTGGGTTTCCCAAGGTCAAATCCTCAATTACCCTCTGATTTCTCCTACTACATTCTTCCTGGGCAGTGTTATTCATGGAGGGGGACTTGCTGCTTCCTGTCTCTCTCAGATCTTTTCCCTCCAGCCCAGAGCCCTCTCCCACCCTCACCCCAACCATTTAACCGCAGGATACAGGTGGGCCCTGGGCCTCCATGCTCAGTGTCTCAGCCTCCTCTCTTCCAGCCTCCTCATTGTTGTTCCTTGCTGGGCCAAGCACACCATTATCATCCACTTGATTATCTGAATTGGAAACCAGAGGATCACTCTAGCTGCCTTCCTCTTGGGATCCCTTGCCCCCCTGGGTCCCAGAGCTCCACCCTCTTCCTCATCCCCTGCTGCTGTCTGTTTTAAGCCTAGCTGGCTGTGGCCCCGGCTGTTCCAGAAGCTCAGTAACTACTGGTTTCCCAGTTCCACTCACGCCCCTCCAGTTTGTCTGCCACATTCTGCTGGGATCCTCCAAACTGATCCCACCTCATCCCTGCTCCCTTCAGTGGCTCCAGTTGTCTATGCGCTGACTTTCCAAGGGCCTTGGCTAGGCCCCACAGCCATGCTGGTCTCTTACTCACCATTTCCTGCCGTGCTCTGGATGCTCCAGCCACAGAAAGCTGGGCCTGTTCCCACTTACCTAGTCCCACTGCCCCACTACAGCCTGACCACCACATGTGGATGGCCCAGGCTAGTGGTTGGGCAGCTGGTAATTTCGTGCTTCTTCACCTGGGCCTTTCAGATTTTCCCAGTATTTATTTCCTGGAAAGGTGGGTGCTATAGGGGGCAGAGTAGGCATCCCCTTGTAGATGAACAGAGCCTGGACATGGTGCCCACCGCTCCTCCTCACCTGCAAATGCAGCTCCCCTGGGTGTTCCTTCCTGCCCCATCTGGCCCCCCTCCTGCCTCCCCTGCCCAGTGCTTCTTCTGTGTTACTCTTTTTTATCTTTAACTGAAATATAATTTTTATTTACAGTAAAATACATAAATCTGAAGTGTCCAATATGCTGAGTTTTCCCTGCCTGTATATGCACTTTGCCATCTCTGAGCTCAAATCAACACTGAGTTTTAATCTTTTTTTCCCCCAAAGTTATTTTACTGTCATCCTATCCCCTCCCAGCCTGAGACTCCCAAAAGCGCAGGAGCACCTGCAGTAGGTCCCAGGGCTCTGTGGGACAACGTGTGACAGTGTCAGTGCCTGCGAGCGGAAGGCCGCATCCCCACACGTGTATGCCACAGAGGCTGTGGGAACACAGGGGTCCTGCTGCAGGGATACCTGCCCCCTCCTCTACTCTGAGAGGGGCTCAGCCTATCCCCCAGCTCAGGGCCTCCACGGGGAGCTGAAGCCCTGTTGGAGAGGCCGCGCTGGCTGGCAGCCTGGAGATTAGTCTCCAAGGCCACAGCACCAGTTGCCATAGGCACGCAGGCCAGCGTCAGGATTGCAATTTCTCATCCCGGTCACGCAGGCAATGTTCGCCCCTGCCTGCCCGACCACCAGGAGCCAAGAGCTGGGCTTTAAATAACGGGGTGGAAACCTGAGCCCAGAGAGCTGTCTGCCCAGCCTCGCTTCTTGCTGGGGCAGGCACGGGGCAGCCTGGACCCCTCTTACTGCCCACTGTCCCTTCTAGAGCAAGAGAAAAATGGGGAAGCCTGATTTGGGGGTTCCCTGAGAGCCCAGAGCACAAGCGTGAGCTGAGCTGTGAGGAGACTGCCCACCTTCATGAACCCGGTCTCTCAGCTGAGAGGGGGAAAGCTCTGCCTTCCAGAAGCCAGGACCAAGAGGCAGCCACAGACCTGCCTCTTCCCCCTTCTCCAGTGACAAGACAGGTGGCTCCCAAGTTGCATTTTGAAATGTGTGCTTCCTGAACCCCTCCTTTTTCCTGTCCTGGGGTAGGGCCACTAAATTGGGTGGTTAGTTTTGTTTAGTTTAAAGAATGAGGTTTCTTGTTATTTCTTTCCCACCTTACAAAAATAATACCAACCTACCTTAGGTGTAATATACAAAATACAGGAAAGCGAGGGAAGAGGTCATCCATGGTGCATGTCCATTGGGACAAGCATCTGGAGTTTGCATCCAGGCTTCTCTGCATGTACCTGGGATTATTGTGTCAACATTGGTGTCAGCTCACCCCCCTTACATTTGTGTGCAGTTCTGTATATTAGTGGACGTGTGAAATGAAAGCTTTGGTGAAATGTCTTTGCACATACATTTTTGCATTTTGGGTAATTTACTCAGGATGCATTTATAGAATTAGAAGGCCTGGGGTGAAGAATGGGGCCGTGGTTAAAATTAAACCTCTTGAAACATGTCATAATGTCAACAGATAACTTTGTTGAGAGGACTATGTGGGCCCAATGCTCCTGCTGTGGGATGAGCTGGGATTTAGCATGACATTTAGTGTGAGCTTCTGGGCTGGTGGTCCAGGAAGAGCTTGGCCACAGGTGTGGGGTCTGGTCTCCAGAGATGTTTCCAGCTGGTGCTTGCAACCCCATCCTTGGTGATAGGGCAAGGGGGTAGGGGAAGCTGCAGGTGGAGCCCTCCTAGAGGTAGAACTGCAACCTTACTACTTGTAGGACAAGACAAGAAAGGGACAACTTAGTTATTTTCTTTTGCCTAACTGGGTACCCCAATACCTAAGATCTTTTATAGTCTCTCTATTGAGAAAACGTTATTTATCGTAAGTGAACATCTTCTTAAGCTTATGTACACCAAACCACCCTGGTTACCAGCACCCAGATCAATAAACAGAACATTATCAGCCCTACAGAAACCCTTCTCACACCCTTTATAGTCACTGTCATTGCCCCCCACCCCATCAAGACAACTGTCATCCTGACTCCTAATTTCAGAGCTTGATGTGTTCTTGAACCTGATGTAAATGGACTCCTACCGCGTGACCTTCCCCTCCTGGGTTCTGCCATCGTATTTGCAAGATTCGTCTGTGGTGGTAGGTGCCGTTGCTGTTTGCATGTCTGATCATGTTTCCAACAGACCGGGTACCAGGGATGGTGGCAGGGGAAGCACATATGGGCACTGTACTGAAACTAGGATACTGTTTGAATTGTTGCCCATTTTCAAAGACATAAGGTTTGTTTTCCTAAGCCTTTTATCCCTAACCTTTTTGGCACCAGGGACCAGTTTCATGGAAGACAAAATTTTTTTTTTTTTTTTTTTTTTTTGGAGACGGAGTCTCACTGTCACTCTGGGTAGAGTGCAACCTTAAACTCTTGGGCTCAAGTGATCCTTTTGCCTCAGCCTCCCAAATAGCTGGGACTACAGGTGCCTGCCACTACACCCAGATAGTTTTGCAGACAGGGTTTCACTCTTGCTCAGGCTGGTCTCGAACGCATGAGCTCAGGTGATCCACCCGCGTCAACCTTTCAGAGTGCTAGGATTACAGGCATGAGCCCCTGCCCCCGGCCTCCCAGAGGAGGAGGGAAAGATGGTTTCAGGAGGATTCAGGTGCATTCCATTCATTGTGTATTTTATTTCTATTATAATGGAATAATTATTCAACTTATCATAATGCATCGGTGGGAGGGAGCCCTGAGCTTGTTTTCCTGCAACTAGACAGTCCCATCTCGGGGTCTTGGAGGACAGTAACACCAAAATTATGTTGCTTATGTCCTCGGCCGCACCTCAGATCATCAGGCATTAGATTCTCAAAAGGAGCAACCATCCTAGTTTACAGTAGGGTTCGAGCTTCCGTGAAAATCTAATGCCGCTGCCGATGGGACAGGAGGCAAAGCTCAGGGGCTGATGGGAGTTGTGGGAGTGGCTGTAAATACAGACAAAACTTTGCTAGCTAGCCTGCCACTCACCTCTTGGTGTGCAGCCCAGGTTGGGGGTGAGGGTGGAGATCACAGTCCTAAAAGACCTTCTCTAGAGAATAGAAAAGAATTTTCAACCAGAGAAACCTGGGCTGGATCCTGGGATGCCCTTTCCTTGGTGGTGAGGACTGAGGGCCAGTGGAATTTATTGGGAGTCTTGAGGACTGACGCCTTTAAGAAAGATGCCAATGCGACTAATGGTGCCACGTAATCCTCCCTACAGTGTAGTGAGGTAGGTGTGATTTGCCCATTTTACAGATGAGGAAAGTGAGGTTTCAGGGAGATGAGTTAACATGCTGGATAGAATAGCCTTCTGGAAGACAGGGCTTTTCTCATTCCTGAATAAGCACCAGAGCTTTTAAAAGTTTATCTGAAAAATATAAAAAAAAGTTTGTCTCATTGATTTGTTTTTATTTATTTATATGCCACCTTATCCCAGAAGTGATTTGAAAGACTTACAAAGAAGCATAAAACATAATAAGATGACATGGAGAAGAAAGTAAAACAAGAATTGTGGCTTAAAATGGAACCAGAAGCAAGTCTGAATTTGAAACTGTACCATGGACTCTGCTCTCATTAGGAATGTGTTCAGTTGCAAATAACTTGGGAAGCAGGTGTGGGGGGAAGGGATTTCTCTCTCTTTTTTGTGTGAGACAAAGTCTCACTCTGTTACCCTGGGTAGAGTGCTGTGGTATCATAGCTCACAGCAATCTCAAACTCTTGAGCTCAACCAATCCTCTTGATCGGTCTCCTGAGTAACTGGGACCCCAGGTACCCACTATGTCCGATAATTTTTCTTTTTCTTTCTTTTCCTTTTTTTGCAGTTTTTGGCCAGGGCTGGGTTTTAAACCCACCTCCTCCGGCATATGGGGCCGGCACCCTACTCCTTTGAGCCACAGGCACCACCCCTGATAATTTTTCTATTTTTAACAGAGATGGGGTCTTAGACTTGCTCAGGCTGGTCTTAAACCCATGAGCTCAGGCAGTTCATCTGCCTCATCTTCCTGTACTGCTAGGATTACAGGAGTGAGCCACCATGTCTGGCCATGGGACTTCTCTTATATTAGGGAGTGTCGTTCAGTCCAGGGTTGGGGGACAGCTGCTTAGGATGTGAGAGAGGCCAGAGCCTTCTGTGGCTTTAGTCATCTTGGCCTAAGGGGGCTCTGGCCACTGTGAAGGAGCCGGGGAGGGCATTGGGCAGCCAACACCTGCTCTCTAGGAAGCTCTGTCTTTATATTTGGGAAAGCCTCACTGACTAGGCTGTGTGTGTCCCAAGCTATCCTTGGCTGCATAGGGGCATAGGAATGGAGGATTTCGTGTTCTGGCTGCTGCAGTAGAGGAAGGCAGGGGCAAGGCAGTTGTATGGGGACAAGGAGCCAGCCACAATAGCTATAGTATGTCTGCTTTAGAATCCTAGCACACTCAGCCAGGCATGGTGGCACGTGCCTGTAGTCCCAGGACTCGAGGCTGAGGCAGGAAGATCACTTGAGTCCAGGAGTTCAAGTCCAGCCTGGACAGCATAGCGAGACCCTCTCTCTAAAAAAGAAAAAATAAGAAAGAAAGAAATGAGATATATTAGGCAAAAATTGAACTCAGCATAGATGAAAGAATTACAAGATAAGGGATGGTACCTGTGGCTCAGTGAGTAGGACGCTGGCCCCATATACCAAGAGTGGTGGGTTCAAACCCTGCCCCAGCCAAACTGCAACAACAAAAAAAAGAATTCCAAGATAACTTCTCTCTTTTTTTTTTTTTGCAGTTTTTGGCCGGGGCTGGGTTTGAACCCACCACCTCCAGCATATGGGCCCGGCGCCCTACTGCTTTGAGCTACAGGCCCGCCCCTCTTTTTTTTTTTTTTTAGAGACATAGTCTCACTATGTCACCCTTGGTAGAGTGCTATGGTGTCACAGCTCACAGCAACCTAAAACTCTTTGGCTTAAGCAATTCTCTTGCCTCAGCCTCCCTAGTAGCTGGGACTATAGGCGTCTGCCACAATGCCCAGCTATTTTTTGTTGGAGTTGTCATTGTTGTTTACCTGGTTTGGGCCGAGCTCGAACCCACCACACTTGGTGTATGTGACTGGTTCTATGACCACTGTGCTATGGGCGCTGAGCCCTCAGTATCTTTTCTGAACATGAAAGCTTTCCAAATCTGCTTGATATTGTGAGAAATATTAATACTGAGTCCCCTAAAGTATAACAACTGTTTTTGTAATCTCTAGGAAATTTTTTAAAAGCCAGAGAAAGATAAGTTATCCACATTACTTAAACAGTTTTTAAACTGTAACAAGAAAGCCTAGCTTATTTAAAGCTCGGAAAACTAATTCCATTGGTAACAAATGTTATGCATTTTAAATATGATTAAATCTAAAATTGGTAACTTCTGAAGAAACTATAGTTTTGAAATTAATATAGCCCATTTGTGGTAATTCTGAGCAAAAACAACTTCTACATAATACATTTTTATATTTTCAACTAACAAAGTCATTTCAGAAACAGGACTTTTTAAAAAGAATTACTTCTATTTTAATCTTCTCAAATTTTTCATTTTTGCTTCCATAGCTTCCATTTTTTTTTTCTGAACATGGTGCCTCCTTAGGCATCACAGAAAGAGGGTGATGGGCTCAGGATGGAGATGGAGCTCTCAGAATAAAAATAAAATGAGGAATCCTAGCAGACACAGACGCCTTGATTTCTTGCTCTGGGGAGATCACAAAACAGGATGTGGGCTCTCTAGGAGACAGTCAGAAAGGGAATCTTGGTCTATTCTAAAACAGACCAGGAAACAAAAACAGGTGACTTTACAACTGGAAAAGCCTGGCAGAAGTGGGATGCTTTCAGCTGCAAGTACAAGTAAGCTGCCTTAGGAGTAGCTTAAGTAGTGTGGACATTTATTATCCAACCTGAAGCCCAGAGGTGGCAGGTCTCAGGTCCTAAAGGGCCAGGTTCTTCCCTGGTCCACTGTGCTGTCCTCCTTGTGATGCTGTCACCTCCTGGGCTGGCTCTTGTCATGGTCCGCAGTTGGCTGTCATGGTTTGGAACATGTCTTGCAGGAGAAGGAGGACATCTTTGGTTTCTGTCCCTTTCTAAAAGCAAAGATAATTCCTAGAAGTTCCTCACATCTCTGGCCAAAACTGTGTTCTGGGAATTGTGGGGAGGTCCTGACCTGGGCCATAGAGAATCTCCAAGATTTGCTCCTACGGTGGGGAGTGCCCCAGCTGCCCAGAGCACCTGCCTTCAGATATAGTGGGGGATTGTGTTAACAAAGAGTGAGCGAAGAACTCAGGAGAGGGTGGCGCCTGTGGCTCAGTGGGCAGGGCGCCGACCATATACTGAGGATGGCGGGTTCAAACCTGGCCCGGGCCAAACTGCAACAACAACAAAAAAAATAGCTGGGCATTGTGGTGGGCGCCTGTAGTCCCAGCTACTCGGGAGGCTGAGGCAAGGGAATTGCCTAAGCCCAGGAGTTGGAGGTTGCTGTGAGCTGTGTGACGCCAGGACACTCTACAGTGGGCTTTTCTGTCTCTACAAAAAAAAAAAAAAGAAGAAGAAGAACTCAGGAGAGCCAGAGTCAGAGTTGGGACTTGGGGATTTTGACCACACTATACACTGCCTACCACTGCCCTACAGCCAGTGCAAGGTCCCTTCTAGCTGCCCAGACAGGAATAGAGGCCAAGCTGTGGCCTGTGACCAAGATGGTTGGGGGCAGGAATCCAAGGCCCTGGGCAGACCCATGCCTCTGGGGAGGACTTGGGGTAGGAGATACAGTGGGAGGGGAAAGCTGCTGGGGAGGAAGGATGCCCCCCTAGAAGGGGGAGAAATTTCTTTTTTGTTTGTTCTCTCAAGCTTCTTTTTCGAGAAACACAAGCATATGGCAGCGGATGGTGCGGGGGCCGTGTTTGGGTGGTGTGTGCGCTTGCCTTTGCCTTTTGCGTGGTTGGGTGTATATTTTCCCATCGGCTCCAACACCCCAGCTGGTCCACAGGACAGTGAGGCTTGAGTTAGAGGCACTGTCCCAATGTCCAGAAAAATCCCCTCCTTTCCAGTGGTGCTTTCCATGGGGAAGGGATTGAGAACTTTCCAGCAAACCCAGGCCTGAGTTTTGCAGAGATCTAAGCTCAAGACATCCTTGCGTGATGGGGTATGAGCAAAGAAGGGGGTGATAACATCCTACCACATGCTTGGTCCTTAAAACAACAGAAATTTCCATTCTTACAGTTCTGGATGGCAGAGGTACAAAATCATTGCCATCAGGCC
This sequence comes from Perodicticus potto, assembly GCA_963574655.1. Taxonomy (NCBI): domain Eukaryota; kingdom Metazoa; phylum Chordata; class Mammalia; order Primates; family Lorisidae; genus Perodicticus; species Perodicticus potto. The sequence continues at coordinate 3,889 of CAUYRH010172687.1, read as the reverse complement.
AAGATCAAGGTGTTGTCTGCCTCGGTGCTTCCAGAGGCTTGAGAGGGGAACCTGTTCCTTATCTCTTCCAGCTTCTAGTGGCTGCTGGCACTCCTGGGCTTGTGGCCATATCACTCCTGTCTTCAAGGCCAGTGTTTGCAAGTTTCTCTCTGCTCTGTCTTCACTTGGCCTTCTCTTCTATATGTATGGTCATCTGCCTCTGCCCTCTTCTTTTTTTTTTTTTGTAGAGACAGAGTCTCACTTTTATTGCCCTTGGTAGAGTGCCATGGCGTCACACACCTCACAGCAACCTCCATCTCCTGGACATAGGGGATTCTCTTGCCTCAGCCTTCCGAGTAGCTAGGACTACAGGCGCCCTCCACAACGCCCAGCTATTTGTCTGTTTTTGCAGTTTGGCGGAGGCTGGGTTTGAACCCGCCATCTTTGGTTTATGGGGCCGGTGCCCTACTCGATGAGCCACAGGCGCCGCCCCTGCCCTCTTCTTGTAAGGATACCTGTGATGTCATTTAGGGTTTACCCCAATAAGCTGGAATAAGCTCCTCCTCTCAAGATCCTTAATTCACATCTGCAAAGTGGTTGTTTCATAGAAGGTAACTTTCATAGCTGCAGGGATTAGGATGTGGCTTTCTTTTAGGGGGCATTTTTAACCTTCTATGAGAAAGGGCAGTGTAAGCAGTCATTCTTATAGAAAGGCTCTCCTGTAATATGTGCCAGCCAGGAAGAGGCAGCCAGTGGAGGGTCCCAGCAGACTCATCGCTTCTCTTCCCACCTCAGTTCTATCCCACATCAAGGGAGACTTTGTTCACATGCATGTGTGCTTGGGTGTATCAGCTACCGCTGACTGCATAACAAATAGCCCCAAATTTAGCAGTGTCAAATAGCAATGATTTCTTATTTTAACCTTTTGCAGGTTGGAGGGACAGTGACTGGGCTTAGGCAGGTGAGGTGAGGTCATGTTGACATTCTCATGCACTGGCCCAGGATTTGAGCCAGAATACAGCTGAGATTCCTTGGGTGTTTCTGGCACCACTTGGCCTCTCCACGGGGTGGTTTCAAGGTAGCTGGGCTTTGTATATGTCGGCTCAGACTCCAGGGGCAAGGATCTCAAGAGTAAGCATCTGAAAACATGTAGCACCTGTTGGGATCTGGCCTTGCGGGGGTCACATGGCTGTACTTCCAGCACACTTTGTTGGTTCAAAGTAAGTGATTATTCAAGTCATATTCAAGAGAAGGGAAAATAGATGTCACTACCCAACATAGGAAGTAGCAAAGAATTTGCTGTCATGTTTAAACAGAACAGTTCAGAGAAGAGGCCTCAGAATGGGCAATTTTTGGTTGGGTGGATTCCAGGGGCCTGAGTAACCACAGGATATTCTGGAGAGGGGTACAGTAGGCCCCAGGTGGGTATATACCCTTAGGCTTATAGACCACTCTGCTGACTGCACAGGCTCTGAAGCTAAGGGTGAGACTCAGGACAGAGTGTTTCCTCTGGGCAGTCCTGGAATCTGACAGCATCGGTATTAAAAGCACTTCAGTGATCTCCCTCCAGCTCACCAGGGACAGTCCTGCCTCAGTGCCTTTGCCCAAGCTGTGCCCTCTGTCCAGAGTGCCCCTCTCCTTGCCACCCGTCCTCTTTGTGTCTCCTAATTTTTCCCAATCTTGGTAAATAGTCCCTCCTCCCCTGAGAAGTCTTTTGCCTGTAACAGGCCTGGGGTCCATGAAATCGGGCCTGTTCCCAAAAGCTGGTGCCCACAGGGACTCAGGTACCTCCACATCCTAAGGGAGGAGGGAAAAAGGGGCTGAGGGTGCCCAACCCTGGGGCAGGACCAGAGGTGATGATGAAGAGGGATCCAGCAAAGGGCAAGGGGTGCTTCTTTCCAAGGGTACAGTGCTGCCAAGGCCAAGCTGGAGGGCAGGGTGTGTCAGGGGCCTGCAGGCTGGGGAGGACAAGATGAGCTTACTCTGTGGCCCAACTCATGGCAGGACAGTGAGCCCCTCGAGGGCAAGGCCTGTATCCTGCTTATCTCTGTGTCCTGGCACAGTTGGGGCTGGGCCAGCCACCACCTCTGTGAGTGTTCTCAGTACACTCAGATTGACCATACCACCCATTCTGGCCCAGGACTGGTGCTAGTGTGTGAGTGAGTGTGTGTGCATGCGTGTGTGAGTATTGGTCGCTAGTGTTCACACTCACCTGGGGGGCTGTCCTTGTCGGGTAGCTCCTCTCTTTCTTTCTCTACCCTTCTTTACCCCAGTCCAACAAAGGCCATTGAGTGTCTACTTTAATCTTAGGATTGACACTCCAGAGTGGATGCCCAAAGAGAACAACCAAAGGCTTCTCTCTTTTTTCACAATTTTTTTATACATTGAGATACATATAACAAGGCCAAGTGCAGTGGCTCACACCTGTAATCCTAGCACTGGAAAGCCAAGGCGGGTGGATTGTTTCAATTCAGGAATTTGAGACCAACCTGAACAAGAGCAAGACCTTGTCTCTAAAAATAGCCTGGAGTTGTGGCGGGTACGTGTAGTCCCAGCTACTCAGGAGACTGAGGCAAAATCACTTGAGCCCTAGAGTTTGAGGTTGCTGTGAGCTATGACACCATGGCACCCTACTGAGGGCGAGAAAGTGAGACTCTGTCTCAAAAAAAAAAAAACCAAAAAAAACACCCACGTAACATAAAATTTACCATCATAACCATTTGTAAGCATACAGTTCGGTGATATTAAATGCATTCATAATATTGTGCAACTATAGCTACCATCCATCTCTAAAACTTTTTCATCCTGTAAAACTGAAACTAAACCCCCTCAGGGACAGTTCCTCCCTCCCCAACCCTGTCTACCACCATTCTACTTTCTCTTTCTGAACTTGGCCACTCTAGGTACCTCCTGTAAGTTCCTGTAAGTGAAATTATGCAGTATTTGTCTTCCTGTGTCTGGCTTATTTCACTTAACATAATGGCCTTGAGGTTCATCCATGCTGTGGCATGTGTCAGAATGTTCTACATTTGAAGGCAGACTAATACTCCATTGTACATAAATGCTGCATCACGTTTTATTCATTCTTCCACCAATGGACAATTGGGTTGCTTCCATGTTTTGGTGATTGTGAATAATGCTACTATGAAAATGAAAATTCAGAGTTCTTCGAGACCCTGTTTTCAGTTCTCTTAGGTATATAGACAGAAAAGGAATTGCTGGCTCATATAGTAGTTCTATTTCTAATTTATTGGGGAACCACATTCAGTTTTCCATGGCTCCTGCACCATTTTACTTCCCCACCAACAGTTGTAAGGGTTCCAGGTTCTCCACATCTTCACCAACACTTGCTATTTTTTTTTTCTTGAGACAGAGTGTCACTTTGTCACCCTTGATAGAGTGCCGTGGCATCACAGCTTATAGCAACCTCAAACTCTTGGGCTCAAATGATCCTGGCCTCAGCCTCCCAAGTGGCTGGGACTATAGGCACCCGCCACAACGCCTGGCTGTTTTTAGAGACAGGGTCTCACTTTTGCTCAGGCTGATCTTGAACTCATGAGCTGTGTCCACCCAACTCGGCCTCCCAGAGTGCTAGGATTGCAGATGTGAGCCACCACGCCCGGCCCTTGCTTTTTTTTTTTTATCCTGGTGAGCATGAGATGATACCTCCTTGTAGTTCTGATTTGCATTTTGCTAATGATTGTGATATTGAGCATCTTGTGTGCTTATTGGCTGTTTGCTTATTTTCTTTTTTTTTTGAGGCAGAGCCTCAAGCTGTCACCCTGGATAGAGTGCCGTGGCATCACAGCTCACAGCAACCTCCAATTCCTGGGCTCAAGCGAGTCTCCTGCCTCCGCCTCCCAAGTAGATGGGACTACAGGCGCCCGCCATAATGCCCGGCCATTTTTTG
>CAUYRH010172685.1:0-16716 GCA_963574655.1 Perodicticus potto | reverse complement strand
GCTGGCGGGTTCGAATCCAGCCCGGGCCCGCCAAACAACAATGACGGCTGCAACCAAAAATGGCCGGGCGTTGTGGCGGGCACTTGGGAGGCAGAGGCAGGAGACAAGCTTGAGCCCAGGAATTGGAGGTTGCTGTGAGCTGTGATGAGACTGCACTTTACCCAGGGTGAAAGCTTGAGGCTCTGTCTCAAAAAAAAAGAAAGAAAGAAAGATGGGGGGCTTGACCTCCTGTCCTCAAGCGATCCTCCTGCCTGGACCTACCAGAGTAAAAAGTACGATTTTTTTTGTTAGCAACAGTAAAAGAATCAATTCGGTAAGTTAAAAATTTAAATTTTTTGAGTGTCTTTGATTAATAGGTTAAATGGTAGTTGGGAGAGGAGGGAAATGAGATCAGAGAAAAACAGAATGTGAATTATTGGTAATTATTAGTAACCTATGTAAATATATATATATTTTTTGTTTGTTTGCAGTTTTTGGCCATGGCTGGGTTTGAACCCACTACCTTCGGTATATGGGGCTGGCGCCAGTAACCTATTTAAATAATTTAATGTGACACTTAAACTAATCAAAATTAATGCAGAAAAATTCATGATATACAAGACATAAAAATTTTAAAGGCAGAATCACTATTACTGATTTTTCCTTTTTCCTCTAAATTCTTTGTTAATTGATATTGATAATTACCAACAATTAATCCACAATGTGAATTATTGATAAAGTCTAGTTTTGGGGGTTGACAGAGGGTTCTGAGGCCAGGCGAGGTGGCTCACACCTGTAATTCCAGCACTTTGAGAGGCCCAGGCGGGCACTTCTCCTGAGCTCAGGAGTTCAACACCAGCCTGAGCTAGAGCAAGACCTTGTCTCTAAAAATAGCTGGGCATTGTGGCATGCGCCTGTAATCCCAGCTACTCAGTAGGCTGAGGCAAGAGAATTGCTTGAGCCCAGGTGTTTGAGGTTGCTGTGAGCTATGATGCTACAGCACCCTACTGGGTTCCTGGATATTCATGATATGTTTTATAACCTATATATAGTTTCATATATACAAAACATTTTAAGATAATAACAGGAAAAAAGCAAGAAATAAGGAATTAGAGAAATGGCAGGGCACAGTGGCTCATGCCTGTAATCCTAGCACTTGGGAGGCTGAGGCAAGTGGATTGCCTGAGTTCGAGACTCTAGCCAGAGTGAGACCTCGTCTCTAAAACAGCCGGGTATTGTTGTGGGCACCTGTAGTCCCAGCTACTCAGGAGGCTAAGACAAGAAAATTGCTTGAGCCTAAGAGTTTGAGGTTGCTGTGAGCTATGACTCAACAGCACTCTACTAGGTGTGACAAGTGAGACTCTGTCTCAAAAAAAAAAAAGAAAAAGGAATTAGAGAAATATTAACTATTAATCATCAAACTGAAAAAATTCATGTTGACAAAAATAATCACAAGGATATTACATTTCTTTTTCTTTTTTTTTTTTTTTCTTTTGAGACAGAGTCTCACTTAGTAGCTCTCAGTAGAGTACTCTGGCATCATAGCTCACAGCATCCTCAAATTCTTGGGCTCAAGTGATTCTCTTGCTTCAGCCTCCCAAATAGCTGGGACTACAGGTGCCCACCACATGCCCAGCTAATTTTTTAGAGATGAGCTCTGGCTCAGGCTGGTCTTGAACCTGTGAGCTCAAGCTTTGCACCTGCCTCAGCCTCCCAGAGTGTTAGTGTGGGTGTGGTGGCTCACATTTAACTGGACATTGCATTTCTTAGCCCTTTTTTTAGAAAGACAAATTCTTGTTTTTGTTTTTTTTTTTTTTTTTGAAATAGTCTCATTATGTCGCCCTCGGTAGCGTGCCCTGGCATCACAGCTCACAGTAATTTCAAACTCTTGGGCTTAAGCGATTCTCTTGCCTCAGCCTCCCAAGTGGCTGGGACTACAGGCACCCACCACAGCACCCAGCCATTTTCTTGTTGCAGTTATAATTGTCCTTTAGCTGGCCCAGGCCATGCTCGAACCTGCCAGCCTTAGTGCATTTGTCTGACTCTGTAACTACTGTGCTATGAGCGCTGTGCCTGAAATTTTTAAAGATTATTAACTAAATTATTTTTGAAGTCTCAAAAAAAAAAAAAATTCAAAGCATGGTAAGTATATTCTTTTTTTATTGAAACAGAGTCTCACTTTGCTGCTCTCCAGTAGATATGCTGTGGCATCATAGATCACAGCAACCTTAAACTCTTGGGCTTAAGCAATTCTCTTGCCTCATCCTCCAAAGTAGCTGGGACTACTGGCTCCTGCCATAACACCCAGCTATTTTTAGAGATGAGGTCTCACTCTGGCTCAGGCTGGTCTCGAACTCATGAGCTCAGATAATCCACCAGCCTCAGCCTCCCAGAGTGCTAAGATTACCACGTGAGCCACCGACCCAGCATATACTTTTTTTTACTCTTTTTTTATCAATATAAATTAAGTGTACTGCAGAAGTTTATAAGTTCAAGTGTGCTGTGAGATGAAAAAGGTTGGTTGGCGCCCGTAGCTCAGTGGGTATGGTACCGGCCATAGACACCAAGGCTGGCGGGTTCATCCAGGCCAGCTAAAACAACAGTGACAACTGCAACACAAAAAAATAGCCAGGCGTTATGGTGGGCACTTGTAGTCCCAGTTACTTTGGAGGCTGAGGCAAGAGAATCACTTAAGCCCAAGAGTTTGAAGTTGCTGTGTGCTGTGACACTAGAGCACTCTACCGAGGGTGACATAATAAGACTCTGTCTCAAAAAAAAAGAAAGAAAGAAAGAAAAAGGTTGAAAAACATTATTATAAGGGCATCCCCTGAGGAGCTTCCTAAAATTGTAGGTTTGGGGCCCAGACTCCAGAGGTTGATTCTGTAGGTTTGAAGTGGAGCGCTTTGATAATTCCTTACAGGTGGCTGTGCTTTGAGAAACACTGCATATCAAGTTCTCTTTTCCTCATTTATGTCTGAATTCTGGGAAAACACAAGTCTCCAGTGACCCATGGTCAGAAGAAATAAACATACCAAAGTGTTCAACAGTGTATGTAATCTGTTATCCCCCCAACACTCACCCCCACTGTTAGAAAAGTTTTTCTTATTGTTGAGAAATAACGAGTATCCTCTGTGTGAGAGAGGAAGCATAGGGGAGCTTTATGGGGTGCCAAGATTCAGCCAAGGTAGTTATTCTCAGCCTGCTAAGACACATGACATCCTCTAGTCCCCTGAAATAAAATTCATAGAAAATATATAATGTGATAACACAGATACTTTTGAAAAATAATTACCCAATAAAAAGTATAAAAGGAGAAATGAAGAAAAGATGCTTATAACAAAAGACAAATTGAAGACTTCATAAGTTCATGAATCACAGATGAAAAGTTCCAGAAGGTACAAAGGAAAGGTTTAAGAGAGAACATCAGTGGAGAAGAAGCACTGAGCTGTACAGTAATGAGGTTGTAGGGGAGTAATTTTTGAAGGGGCAGTGAGCAAGAATAACAAGTGGCAGTATCTGGTATATTAGATTATCGCCAGAATTGGTTTCAAGAGTCTTCAGATGAGTGGACAAAACAGAGTGAGTACTCAGGCCATAATCTCATGTAATAGAGCAGCAATCCGCAACCCCTTGGCTATATCTGACTGCCTCCCCCTCCTTTTTTCAATGTGGTAAAATATATGTAATAAAAAATATGTCATTTTAAGCATTTTTAAGTGTGCAGTTTGGTGGCATTAATTACATTCAAACTGTTTTGCTTGTATCACCACTTCCTATATCCAGACTTTATCATGCCAAATCGAAACTATGACCATTAAGTGGGAACCCGATATTCTCTTTTGCTCAACTCCTGGTAATCTCTAATCTATTGCTAAAGTGAGATTTCCTGAGTAGGGGAACACAAGTTCAGTTTTAAGAAGAAGTCAGGTCAGTGGTTCTCAACCTTTCTAATGCCTCCTAATGCTACAATCCTTTAATACAGTTCCTCATGTTGTGGTGACCATAAAATTATTTTTGTTGCTACTTCATAACTGTAATTTTGCTAGTTATGAATTGTAATGTATATATCTGATATGCAGGATGTATTTTCATTGTTACAAAGGGGTCACAACCCACAGGTTGAGAACCCTTGAGTTAGGTGAAAGCAATAGAGGACACGGGGGTGGGAATAGGAAAGAGGACAATGTGGGCAAGAAACACCATAATACTTGTAGGGGATCTAGAAGCAGTTCTGTGGGGCTAGATGTCATAGTATATGGAAAACAGCAAGAGATGAATTCTAGGATTGGAAAGGAAGCTAGTTAAATAACCAGCAAGAATATTCCTCAATCTACTAAGTTCCCTGAAATAAGAATTTCTCAAGCTAGGCATGGTGGCTCATGCCTGTAATCCTAGCACTCTTGGGAGGCCATGGTGGGTGGATTGCCGGAGCTCACACGCTCACACGTTCGAGACCAGTCTGAGCCAGAGTGAGACTTCCTCTTAAAAAAAAAAAAAAAATAGGGCGGTGCTTGTGGCTGAAAGGAGTAGGGTGCCAGCCCCATATACCTGAGATGGTAGGTTCAAACCCGGCCCTGGCCAAAAACAGCAAAAAAAAAATTGGCTGGGCATTGTGGTGAGTGCCTATAGTCCCAGCTACTTGGGAGGCTGAGGCAAGAGAACTGCTTAAGCCAAAGAGGTTTTTATTATTATTATTATTATTATTTTTTTTTTAGAGACAGAGTCTCACTTTGTCACCCTCGGTAGAGTGCCGTGGCATTACAGCTCACAGCAACCTCCAGCTCTTGGGCTCAGGCGATTCTCTTGCCTCAGCCTCCCAAGTAGCTGGGACTACAGGTGCCTGCCACAACACCCAGCTATTTTTTTGTTGCAGTTTGGCCGGGGCCGGGTTGAACCCACCACCCTCAGTATAGGGGGCCTGCGCCCTACTCACTGAGCCACAGGCACCGACCAGCCCAAGAGGTTTTTAAGCACTCTACCAGGGGGTGACAAAGTAAGACTCTGTCTCAAAAAAAAAAAATTTCTGTACCTGAAAAACCAAGAACAATCCCTAAACTTTGTTGTCATCTTTTGGGGCCCTGCCTGCTCAATTTCTGTAAATACTTCCATATAAATCTCTGAGATAAACTCATTTAAATAAGTACACCTAAAACTGTTGATAATTTTTTAAAATCATCTAATATCCATTTTTCTTTCTTTCTTTCTTTTTTTTTTGAGACAGAGTCTCACTCTGTCACCCTCAGTGCTCATAGCTCACAACAACTTCAAATTCCTGGGCTCAAGGAATCCTCTTGTCTCAGCCTCCCAAGTAGCTGGGACTACAGGTGTGTACCACCATGCCCAGCTAGTTTTTCTGTTTTTAATAGAGATGAGGTCTCACCCTTGCTCACACTGGTCTTGAACTCCTGAGCTCAAACAATTGCCCACCTCAGCCTCCCAGAGTACCAGGATTACAAGTGCGAGCCACCAGGCCTGGAATATCCAGTCATTTTTCAAATTTCCAATTCTCGAATATTTGTCTTTTTATATTTAGTTTGTGCAAAACAAAATCCAAATACCTTTTAGATCTTTTAAATGCACAGCAGTCCTCCTTGCCCTTCCTCCTTTTTTACTGGATATTTGTTGAAGAAATTGGATCATTTGTCCAATTGAATTTCCATATTCTGGATTCGGATAGTATCTCCTCCATGTCTTTTAATACATTCTTCTATCCATTGTGTAGACTGGGAAATCTAATTATGTATAACATATTAACATATGCCATATTAACATTTTGGCATAGTATTTCATACATAACATATCAAATATATTTTTAATAGCCAAATTAGTTTGGTAACTAAGACACTGACTTCTTACAAATCTCTGCTGAGTTTTTGTTTGTTTGTTTGTTTGTTTGTTTTGCAGTTTTTGGCTGGGGCCAGGTTTGAACCTGCCACCTCTGGTATATGGGGCTGGCACCCTACTCCTGTGAGCCACAGGCGCTGCCCACTGCTGAGTTTTAATTTATTATTATTTTTTTTTTTTTTTTGAGACAGAGCCTCAAGCTGTCACCCTGCTTAGAGTGCAGTGGCATCACAGCTCACAGCAACCTCCAACTCCTGGGCTCAAGCGAGTCTCCCGCTTCTGCCTCCCAAGTAGCTGGGACTACATGTGCCTGCCACAACACCCGGCAATTTTTTTGGTTGCAGCCATCGTTGTTTGGTGGGCCTGGGCTGTATTCGAACCCGCCAGCTCATGTGTACATAGCTGGTGCCTTAGCCTGTTGACCCACAGGCGCCGCGCCTGAGTTTTAATTTATAATTAATTTTTTTTTTCTGAGACAGAGTCTTCCTCTGTCACCCCAGGGTAGAGTGCTGTGGCGTCATAGGTCACAGCAACCTCAAACTCTTGGGCTCAAGCAATCCTCTTGCCTTAGCCTCCCCAGTAGCTGGGACTATAGGTGCCCCCCACAACGCCTGACCAGTTTTTGGAGACAGGGTCTCACTCTTGCTCAAGCTGGTCTTGAATTCCTGAGCTCAAGCAATCCACCTGCCTTGGCCTCCCAGAGTGCTAGAATTACAGGTGTGAGCCACTATGCCCAGCCATATAACCAATATTTTAATATTGCAGAGACAGCCCTTATAACCTACCATTTATGGAAGCACTATCATCTACTGAAACTGAACCAAAGTATATAATCACCTTTGTTTTTGTTTTCAAGACAGACTCACTGTGTCACCCTCCGTAGAGTGCCATGGTGTCACAGCTCACAGCAACCTCAAACTCGTGGGCTTACGAGATTCTCTTGCCTCATCCTCCCAACAGCTGGGACTACAGGCGCCTGCCACAATGCCCGACTATTTTTTTTTTGTTGTTGTTATAGTTGTCGTTGTTTAGCAGACCCAGGCTGGGTTCTAACCCCCCAACCCCAGTGTATGTGGCTGGCACCCTAACCACTGAGCATGGGTGCCATGCCTATAATCACCTTTGTTTCCACATTATTTCTTCCTGAGAAGTTGAAGTCAATTGTTTGAAATCGGGGGGGGGGGGGTAGCAGTGTAGGGCCTGTATTTTGTAGGCGACAAGTGACCACTGGTTTTTGAACAGGGAAATAGTATGATGAAAATGTGCTTTAAAGGAAGACATTACTGTAAATCTTTCAGATTTACACAAAGGCAGAGATTGTGTATTTGAGAGTAAACTTACATAGAATTGTCTTTGCAGCCACAGAACCACCTCTATGGACAAGTGCATCATGTATTATATTGCAGCATGTTTGTCAAGCCTCATAGATGGTGATTTTGATTTATTACACAAAATATCTAGGAAGTGACTGCAGTAAACCAAGTAAGAGCAAAAAATGTAACATATACATACAACACCTTAAATACTTCTTTTAATGGAAGTTAGTCATATCAAGTCAGTACTCTGCCCTCAAATTCCACTGCCTTCCTTTCACATTTGGAATAAAATTCAAAATTGGTACTATGGCTGCCCCAGCACTATGGTAAACACCCTCTATTCCTCTGATCTTAATTTCCTACTACTTTCTGTACCTTATTGTGCTCCAAAATCCTTGCTCTTCCTAAAGCATGGCAAGACGGTTCCTATCTGGAGCTTTTGCACTTACTGTTCTCTACACTTGAATATAATTTCTCCCCAAGTAGTCATAATTCACTTCTTTACTTCACTTTCAGGTCTTTGTTCAGTATCACCTTTTTAGTGCCCCAACTGGTTACCCTATATAAAATAGCACTCCATCTTATTCTTCCTTCTCCATCTTCTTACCTTGCTTTATTTTTTTATTCTACAGGACAATTAATTATCCGACATTGTATTATACTAATTGGTTTCTTTCTCCTACTAGACTGTAAGTTCAGTTACAGTACAAACATGTTCACTTCTCCAGCTTCTAATACATGCCTTCAAGTTGTTTGACTACTTTTAACAACGTCATTTATTCCTCAAAAGTAGGGGGGTGTGGCCAGGAGTTCCAGACCAGCCTGAGCAATAGTTGAGAGAACCCTTCCGCCAAAAACATTAAAAGTTAGCTGGGGTGGTAAGCACCGTGGACCCAGCCACTTGGAGGATCAAGGAGAAGGATCACTTGAGCCCAGGAATTTCAGGGCTCAGCGCCAGCCACATACACCGTGGCGGGTTCAAACCTGGCCCAAGCCAGCTAAACTGCAACAACAAAAAATAGCCGGGCGTTGTGGCGGCCGCCTGTAGTCCCAGCTACTTGGGAGGCTGAGATAAGAGAATCATTTAAGCCCAAGAGTTTAAGGTTGCTGTGACCTGTGACGCTACAGCACTCTACGGAGGGCGACATAGTAAGACTGTCTCAAAAAAAAAATTCAGGTTGCAGTGAGCTGTGATGACGCCACTGTATTCTAGCCTAGACAATAGAACAATAGCTCAAAAAAAAAAAAAAAAAAAACGGATAAATTTTTAAAAATCCAAAATCCTTATTAAATAGGCAGTATTGCTATCCTCACTTCACACTTTACAAGAGACTATGGCATACAAAGGTTAACAAGGACTTGGGAACAAACCGAGCAGAAAAGGCTTGGTCTTGAAGATTGATTGCCAAAATGCCTGAATCAAAGCAAAGCTGTCTGGTGTGTGTTTGAAACAAGAGAACCTAAACTATCCGTGAACATCAGTGAAAATGTTGGCCACGCAGGAAAAAAGCAGATAGAACCGGAGTTAAAAAACCGAGTCTTTTCCCTAACGTCATGACCTTATGTGCCCTCCTAACAGCCCCAGCATACCAGGTACTGTATTAGACATTCAATTACGAGCAGACCCTGGCAGCCAAGATTCGCAACCTGGAGCGGTGGCTGGTTCGGCTCGGGACTCGACAGTTACGTAATAAACAACCAGATCCTCGGGCTTCCCTCCGCCCCTGGGCGGGGCTGTGTGTGCTCGGCCTCGCGACCGGAAGCACGCCCTAAGAGAACTGCATCCGTTGGCGAATCCAGGGAAGAGTTCCGGCGCGGGAGGTGGGGTGAAAGGTTGAGTATTACATAAGGTATGCGAGCGCGCAGTTGGAGCGGTAAGTCCGTCAGTCGGTCCGACAGCAGTGGGAGCGTACGTCAGCTCTGCGCAGTCCGAGAAGGAAGAAGGGGCGTGTCAGGTTGCTCAGTGATGTAGCCCATTGGCTGGAAGGCTCCGGGGCCGGGAGGCCGGGCCCCGCCTGAGGAGGGCGGTGCCGCCCGTCTGGTCCCGGAGGTGGCTACCGGCTTCAGCGAAAGGATCATGGCAGCTCGGACTGGTCACAGAGCGCTGAGAAGAGTGGTTTCAGGATGCTGTCCTAAGTCGGTTACGGCGACGGGAGCCCCGTCTCCGGCGCAGGGGTCTGCGCGGAAAGTCAGGTAATAACAGGACGCCTTGACGAAAGTAGTTTTCCGCCCGGCCTGCTGAGTTGGACCGGAAGGATTTGGGGTGAGGCGGAGCGAGGCTTGGTGTGTTTTCACGTCTCTGGAGAAGGGTCCTTGTTCGTTCGGCACGTGAAGGACTAAGGCGCCTCGCGCATCCCCTGGCCCGAAGCTGTGTTCGTGGCTCGCGGACTTCGCGAGAGTCGGTAAATCTTTGGCGAAGCGACTCTGGAAGTAACTCGGCTGCTGGAGCCTTCCGGCTCTTCCGGTCTCCTCCCCAGTAACTTGTTGCTGGTGTGGGAAAGTTTCAACTTTACGCGGAAGCGTTGCTGGATGCTGAGAGTAAGGGTGTTTGTGGCCGGGCTGTGAGCCCCCTTCTCTGCCCCTCCTGCGTGCCAAATGGTCAGATACGCTTTCCCAGTTTCTGACAAAGAGTTCTTTGCTTCCGCCATTCGGTGCTTGCAAAACTAAATGTACCCAGTGTCAGGGACCTGCGTTTCTGTTTTTTTCTTCCTACTAATTTAGAGGTCCTGTAACCTTGAACCAGAGTCGGCCTTGGATTTTCCTGATTGGCTCCTTTTTGGTGGGTGTGGGTGGACGTGGAAGTGGAAATACTGAAGGATACCATATTCGTATTACTCAGTTTCCTTTTACTGATACCGTTGTAATAATTTTTGAAAGGTAAAATTGTGTCTTTAAAACGAATTCAGATGTACACGGTACGGGGTGGGAGAGAAAGTACAAATCTGGTTGCGCCCCAGGACATTTAGATTTTTTTTTTTTTAACAAGTGAACAGTTTATTAAGAATTACACAAAGATAAGATGTGATACAGTACAAACAAGACACTCAAGATAGGTATAATAGTACTACTCACACAAAAACTTAAACTTCATCTCAAAACAAATCATAAGACAACAGAGGACATTTAGATTTAATGAAGAATTGTATTTACTTGCTTTTAAAAATTTATTAATTTTTTGTTATTGAGACAGTCTCATTTTGGCATCTTGGGTAGAATACATTGTCATCATAGCTTACGGCAACCTCAAACTGTTGGGCTCAAGCGATCCTCTTGCCTCAGCCTCCCGAGTATCTGGGACTACAGGTGCCCACCACAACACCTGGCTAGTTTCTCTGTTTTTAGTAAAGACTGGGTCTCACCTCTGCTCAGGCTGATCTTGAACTTCTGATCTCAGATCCACCCTCCTTACCCTCCCAAAGTGCTAGGATTACAAGTGACAGTTCTGCCAACTTCAAATCCTTTTAAACAAACTGAAAATCATATCGTTTACTCCTGCTTTAGGAAATAACCTCAAAAAGTAGTTTCAAGCAGAACATAACCCCATCATACTTTACATCTGCTTGTATTACTCTTATGAAATGTTAGCTTGCAAATAAAACTTCTTTTGAGAAAAATACAGTTGCTTTAGTGATCAAATTAATGTTTAAATTCTGAGATAAATATCTACTATTTATGATAACGTGGGAGGGAGTTTATGAGTTCACAGCATCATAGATTCTTTATTATAATTGAGCATTTGAGAGAGTCATACTGAAAGATTAGTAATTTAGGGCGGCACCTGTGCCTCAGAGGGTAGGGCACCTGACCTACATACTGAGGGTGGCGAGTTCAAACCTGGCCCCCGCCAAAGTGCAACAAAACCTAGCCGGGCGTTGTGGCAGGCGCCTGTAGTCCCAGTTCCTCGGAAGGCTGAGGCAAGAAAATCGCCTAAGCCCAAGAGTTGGGGGTTGCTGTGAGCGGTGAAGCTACAGCACTCTACCCAGGGCAACATAGTGACAGTCTGTCTCAAAAAAAAAAAAAAAAAGAAAGATTAGTAATTCAAAAAGCTGCCCTCTGTAGCTGGGTAAGAGAATCACTTAAGCCCAAGAGTTGGAGGTTGCTGTCAGCTGTGACGCCATGACACTCTACCAAAAAAAGCTGCCCTCTGTTAAATCCAGTATTTGTTTCCTGGTTAATGTTTATGTATATGAATGCATGTCTCTTCATATTGCAGTTGAAGACATAATCTTGTAAAGTGTGAAAACAGGTGTGCTATCCAGGGCACAGTACCCATAGAATGCAAATAGATCAGGAAATCTCCTATTAGTTTGCTTTAAATACAGATGTTTCTTTTAGGATTGTAATCAGATTGTGTAAGGGTATCTTTTAGGGGATGGGAAACTATGCGAACCTAGTACAAAACCAAATACAGTGAACCTATACTGAATTCACTTGCAAGAGTCTTTAAAATAAATTCAGATGCAAGAGTCTTGTCTTTAAAGATTTGCCTCAGAGAAGCTGCCTTTTCTGATACTGATGTGTCACAAAATTATTAATAATCACACATTATCTCCCATAGTTGGCTTCCACAGATAATAAAATACTACATACATAACAAGGTATCAGTGGAGTACAAAAGTGGAAAAATAAAACTGTTATAATAAAGATATCTAAAGAGTGTTTTAGAAGGGAAATAGATGATTAGGCATTTTATACATCATAGTTTTTCTAGCTAACAAAAGATCCTAGATTTTGTATGTATGGCTTCTTTTTTTAAGGTAGAAGCTAAATTAACATTTTATTTGCACTGTTTGGCTTCATTTAGCAGAGCTGAATAACTATGTGAACTACTAAATGACAGGTAGAGTAAAATAGTTATATAATAATCTTAGTAGGGGCTCGGTGCCTGTGGCTCAACCGGCTAAGGCACCAGCCACGTACACCTGAGCTTGAGGCTCTGTCTCTAAAAATAATAATAATAATAATAATCTTATTAGGAGAAAGTTAAAAATATTTAGGTGAATAAGAGTATATCGGACATCTGTACATAGAAGTACCTCAAATAGTTACATTCTAATTAGGTATATTTTTACTTACATGCTTTGAAATGGAGACTGAAAGGTAAAGAACAGAGCAAAAGTTCCAACAGGGCCACCACATCTCCTGCCTGAGAGTGATATCTAATTTCAAGTCTCATTGGAGTGAATCAAAAATTAAGAAACCCTTATGGATATGGATGGGAAAACAACCTAGGTAGATAACATGAATTGAAAAATAGATGATGGGGCGGCGCCTGTGGCTCGTAGAGTAGGGCACCAGCCCCATACACCGAAGGTGGCGGGTGCAAACCCAGCCTTGGCCGAACTGCAAAACAAACAAAAAAATAGCCGGGCATTGTGGCGGGCGCTTGTAGTCCCAACTACTCTGGAGGCTGAGGCAAGAGAATCTCCTAAGCCCAGGAGTTGGAGGTAGCTGTGAGCTGTGTGATGCCACGGCACTCTACCGAGGGCGATAAAGTGAGACTCTGTCTCTACAAAAAGAAAAAACAAAAAAGAATTTTTATTTTTTCAGTGTGTGTGTATTTTGTTGGAATATTGTGAAGTTGCAGAGTTTTCTAAATGTGATAATTACTGTCTCTATAATTTGTGTTTCGTCTAATTTTCATTGTCACTCTAAATCAGGTAATTTTTATCTTTGTAGATATTTGGCTTCCTGTGGTATACTGATGAGCAGAACTCTTCCACTACATACCTCAATTTTGCCTAAGGAGATATATGCAAGAACTTTATTCAGAATCGCTGCACCATTAATAAACAAAAGGAAAGAATATTCAGAGAGGAGAATTTTAGGGTTTGTATATAATACAAATTCTTCTAAAAAACAAACAAGCTCACAATTTTCTGTGGAGTATCATGCCTCCTGGTTTATGTTCTTACAGATTAATATCTGATTTTGCTAGGTTGATGTTTTCATAGCCATTCCTGTTTTATAAATACATGTTGGATGAATGTAATTATATAGTAACTTTATAGTATAGATTTAAACCTTGATATGTAAGAGAAATTATTTATGACTTGCATTTTTGTGCACTTTTTTTCTATAGTGGAAACATTAGGCCTAGTTGATGTGGCTTCATCACATACACACATACATGGATAAGCACATGCATAGGTTCTGAAGCTCCTAATCTAGAGCAGGCATTGGTAATCTTTTTCTTAAAGGGCCAGATAGTACATGTTAGGCTTTGTGGGGCATAAGGACTGCTCAGCTCTGTTATGGTATCCCAAGGACAGATTTAAATAATACGTGAACAATTAGAAATGACTATGTTCCAATAAAACTTTATCAGAATTGGCCCCTGATCTAGGGGTATGTGTACGGCAGAGGAAAGACACTGCAGTTCTGCTAAACTAGAAATACACCATCTTGCCATATGGAAGTTTCTACAAGGAGGTCTTAATTCCAGCAGGCCATTAAATGTTTACATGAAACTTTATAAAAGTACATTTTCATTTATTTTATGCATTCACTTTTATTCTTCTGATTTTTCTGTAGTAAAAGACTTATAGCTTTGTTCACTAACTCTTTTTTTTTGCAGTTTTTGACAGGGACCGGGTTTGAACCCCCCACCTCTGGCATATGGGGCCAGCACCCTACTCCTTTGAGCTACAGGCACCGCCTTTGGTCACTAACTTTACCTGTATTACTGACTAGTCAAAGCATTAGTCAAGATCATGCTACTAGCTATTCAGATAATACCCCCCAATTTTTTTCTTTTTTATTTAAAGTTCAAATGAGTGTTCCCTCTCAATGGGCAGTTTTCTTCTAAATAGGGATTCAGGAACCCAGCAGGCTCCATCCAACTTTTTTTTTTTTTTTTTTGAAACATAGTCTTACTCTGTAACCTTGGCTAGAGTGCAGTGGCAGCATTGGTGCCATTATAACTCACTTCAGCCTCAACTCCTTACCTCAAGCAATTGTGCCTCAGCCTCCTAAGCATCTGGGGCTGCAGGCATATACCATCAGACCGAGTAAATTTTTTTCTATTTTTAATAGAGACAGACTCTAGTTCTTGCTCAGTCTGGTCTCAAACTCCTGAGCTTAAGCAATTCTCCTGTCTTAGCCTCCTAAGAGTTCCAGGTTTGCAGAAATGAGCCACCATGCCTGGTCTCTATCCGATTTTTTACTTCTACAATTCCTTAATTTAACATTTAACAGTATTGGGCAGCATCTGTGGCTCAGTGAGTAGGGTGCCAGCCCTATATACCAAGGGTGGCAGGTTCAAACCCAGCCCCTACCAGACTGCAACAACAGAAAAATAGCCGGGCATGGTGGCTGGGGCCTGTAGTCCCAGCTTCTCAGGAAGCTGAGGAAAGAGAATTGCCTAAGCCCAGGAGCTGGAGGTTGCTTTGAGCTGTGATGCCACAGCACTCTACCAAAGGCAACAAAGTGAGACACTGTCTGTTTAAAAAAAAAACAAAACACTTAACAGTGTTAATAATGGTATACCTTGTTAACATACTGGTCTGGAAGAGGAACACAATGCTTCTTCCTAGATACTACTGTCAAGAACTAGTCATGTGACTCCATCTAAATGGTAAGGGAGGTAAGGACTGGGAATTATAGCCCTTGATGTCCAGGTACTTTCTAGCAACAGCACTCTGATAGGTAGACATATTTGCCACAAATGATATCTGTTAAAAAATAAACAGAAACTAAAGAGATAGTGAATTAGTCTGCTTTACTTGAATCACTAATAATATCTGCCTTTTACTGTGACTTGACATTTGACAGGTACTGCTGGGTGATTTATATTTAGTATTTCATTTATCCTCACATAGCTATGTGAAGTATTATGCTCATTTTAGAGATGAAGAAACTAAAGCTCAGAGAGATAATGTGTATTGTTATGATTCCAAAGCTTATTTTGTTCACCATGTTTGCTTTGCAGCTGCCCCCTTACTCATGTGAAATTCTCTTTTTTATTTTAAATTGGTCTTATTCCATGATCTTCATCTAATCTTCTCTGCCCGTATTTGGCATAAGCGCATAACAACAGCTACCATTTATTAAATGCACTTTGCTGAAACTTTCTTTTAACCCTCAAGAAAACTTCAGAGATATTTTTCAATTACAAATCAAGGGGCTTGGTGAAGTGGCGCATACCTGTAATTCTAAACACTCTGGGAGGCCGAAGCCAATGGGTTGCATGAGGCTAGGAGTTTGAGAGTAGCCTGAGCAAGAGCAAGACCCTGTCTTTACTAAAATTTTAGAAAAATTACCCAGCATCATGGTGTGCACATACCTGTGTTCTCAGCTACTGGGGAAACAGGAGGATCAGTTGAGCTCAGGAGTTTGAGGTTGTAGTGAGCTATGATGACAACCCTGTACTCTAACCAGGGCAACACAGCAAGACTACGTCTCAAAAAAAAAAAAAATTATAGGTCAAGAAAATAAATTTGAGAGTTTCAGTAACCTGCCCAGGATCTCATAGCTTGCAAAATTTAGAGCTTACCATATTTGAACACCAGACTTTATAACTATGAAGTCTATTCCCTTTTATGTTATACTACTTTTGTTAGTCTTTGTAGAGTACTTTACAACAATTAGTTTCCAGGCTACAAGATTTCATACTTCTTCATGGAATTATTTCTCTCCACTCCCTCTCTGTGGGCCTCATTTCATGATTATTAGATTAATTTAAACATACATAGAGATTCATTCTGTGATAACCCAAAAATAACTTACTGTGATTTAGATTGTGATCGTTTAAATTACCGTATCTTTTGGGGGCAAAACATATTTTACTATATTGATTTGTATGTTTACATATATGTAGATAGCTATATATATATTTATAACTGAGAATAATATATGTCTGGCTCTTCTAAGTAGGGTTATCTTTGACATATGTCCATAGAGTTTTGTTATTACTTGTTTTTTGTTTAATCTCTGAATTTTTTTTTTTTTTTGCAGTTTTTGGCCGGTGCTGGGTTTGAACCCGCCACCTCCGGCATATGGGGCCAGCGCCCTATTCCTTTGAGCCACAGGTGCCACCCTCTCTGAATTTTTTGTTGTTGTTGAATACATTTCTAGGTAATTTGTATTTCTATGCAATCATTTCTTTTTTTTCTTTTTTTTTTTGAGACAGAGTCTCACTTTATCCCCCTTGGTAGAGTGCTGTGGCCTCACTGCTCACAGCAACCTCCAATTCCTGGGCTTAGGCGATTCTCCTGCCTCAGTCTGCCGAGTAGCTGGGACCACAGGCACCCACCACAACACCTGGCTATTTTTTTGTTGCAGTTTTGGCCAGGGCTGGGTTTGAACTCACCACCCTCGGTATATGGGGCCGGTGCCCTACTCACTAAGCCATAGGCGCCACTCTATGCTATCATTTCTAATTGGTTCTTATTAGTATAGAAAAGGTATTGATTTTTTTTAAGTTTTATTCTTTTTTTTTGTTTGTTTTTGAGACAGAGCCTCAAGCTGTCACCCTGGATAGAGTGCTGTGGCATCACAGCTCATAGCAACCTCCAATTCCTGGGCTCAAGCGAGTCTCTTGCCTCCACCTCCCAAGTACCTGGGACTACAGGTGCCC
>CAUYRH010172682.1:0-26598 GCA_963574655.1 Perodicticus potto | reverse complement strand
TTCTCTGCTATATTCCAAGGCCATCACAGAAGGTCTTCCCACAATTTAAACCATTCTTTGAGTTCTATCTTGGCATCTTTCCCCAGGTATGCCCAGCCCTCCGTTAAGTGGCCCTCCTCTGGTTCACTCTCCCCAGGTCCTCAGCTCTGGCACTGGCATCATCCTCCATTCTTTTCTTCATTTCACATTCAACTTTTCACCAAATCCTGCAGGTTATCCTTGGGCCCTATTTTTCGCAGCCTTCTCCCTCCCCATTTCTCTCATCACCACCTTGAGATTCACCCTCAGTCTCCTGGGAGGACCACTGCTTTTTCAAAGATGTTTCCCCTCCTCCAGCCCTTCCTTCCCTTTCTATCCTACACAGTTTTTCCATATTATTCTTTAGGAATTATTCAACCAACATTTACCAGACCTATATTATGGACCAGCTGCTAAGTGAACACAGATGAAAAAGTGATGGACCTTTACTTCAGGGAACTCGGGCCAGATGCAGGCAGGGACACCTGGAGGGTCACGGTAAAGTGTGGAGTCTCAGAGGCAGAAGGGTTGAATGCCAATTCTGGCTCTGACTCTTCCCACTCGTGTGGCTCTGGGTAATTTAAGAACTCTATGCTTGCAAAATGGGGATAATGAGTGTTCCCACCTAACAGGGTTGCGGAAGAGATTGGAGTGAGATAATCCATGCAAAGCACCTACAGCAGTTCTTGACACATAATAAACAATACTAATAGCCACCATCGCAAAGAAGTTCTCAAGCTCTCTGTGTTAAAGGACCATGTTTAGTTGTGATGCTCATTTAATTTCTTGTACATCAGGAGCTGATGTCTGATCCTACTCTGCTTGACTTATATGCTGCTCACACACCTCAACACTCGAGTTTGACAAAGAGCTTCAGGAACAGGGGATGGGGATGGGGGAGCTGGAGGGTAACTTACCTTATTTTATCCTCTTTAAATTCTTCTTATTATCTTAAATTGCCTTGTTTCTTTCTGTCTTCCCTCAGGAATCTAGTCTGTCTGTATTCTTGTTGCCAGGCATCAGTCCCTGGCATATACCAAGGGTTCAATAATTGTCCATTAGATGAACAAGTGAATGATAAAAAGATTCTGCTATTAAACAACATTTAAAAGTCAATCTACTTGACTTGCTATTCAATTGTTAATTCTCTAATAAGTGGATTGTCTTGCTTGTATCTATTTATTTTTTATTATTGTTATTTTTTGTTACATCATAACTTTGTACATTGATGCATTTATGGGGTTCAGTGTAATGCTCTGATATACAATGTGAAATGCTTACATTGCACTAAGTAACACATCCATCACAATGGTCTTGCTTTTAATAAGAAACAGGCTCTTCCTTTTCTTCTCACCTCAAATGACCTTTTTATTCCCCCATCCACTTTTTCTGCCTTTATATTTTTGGCTGCTCTTAATTCACTAAAACTCAATTGAATAATTTCCTCCAACACAGTCTCAAAATCTTTCTTCTGTCTTCTCATTATACTCCATATTGTCTCTGTTTCGGAGCTTTTAACATGTTTTATTATTTATGTTGGAGGCCCTTTTCTAAATTATAAGGTTATGGAGAACAGGAGCCTGGCATAATTCACATTCGCATTTTCAAAAGTGTTTAACACAGTGTCTAATAGGTAATGGGAACCTAATGCTGAATTATGTGGAATATATGTGAATTCCTCAAGATCTATTTATGTCTCAAGAACCAGTTCAAATTTTACCTCCTTCTTGGAGCTTTTCTTGAATATTCCCACCTGCAGTGGAATATCTGTTCTCTAAATCTGTATAGCCTCTTGGCTACTTACCTTTTAATTAGCATTTTAAAATTTCATTCATGTTTTTATTTCCCTAACAAATGTTTATGCTTTGTTATTATGTTTAGAGAATTGTTATAGATATCAGGGCAGGTAATGAAAAATTGGAAAAACCATGCCTTTGGTAACTGTGCAATAGAATTTTCACCATGTAATTCCTAGTATTGTGTGTGTATCATTGTCATTGTTTTTCTTACCCTAAATACACACACATGCACACAAGACCCCTTGTAATCTTGAGGGCAGGAATCTTCATGAATCTTCTATAAAACATAGCTTCTTAAAGCTTGCAGGACATAGTAAATACTCAATGCAAATAGGATTAGTTGGTGTTCCACACACATATATTGGCATATCCACCTGGAATATGCTGATCATCTCTTATTAGAAGGCAATTATCTGTCTTTTGTACTGAGATGTGATAACCATGTGACTCTGATAAGATGGACCCTTAATGCAGGTGAGTTCTGACAAAGCCACTATCTTTACCTGTAGAGAAAACCTGTTAATAACCCCTGATCCATAGACTGTACATATCTGGTGCCTCAAGAAATAATTAGATGCAAATAGAATGTGATAGGAAACATTTACCAGTCAGGTAGAATAAAAACTTTGTTAATTTGAAATGCAAGGGACCAGAAAAATGAGCTCGGAATTAATTGGGTTTGGATTATCTGATATTTTTGTTAAGGGCATTTAGTCATTTAGGCAATAACAGCTGCTGTTTGATTTCTTCTAGTGTTACCCTTATGAGGTTTCACTGTCAAGGTGTGATTTCTTATGATAATAAGGTAACTATTAACCTTTGCAGCTGGACATATATGTATAGTAATTTGCCTGGATTTTCACTGGCCTACCCTTGTTTCCATCTATCAGTTTTGTTTGATTTCATTCCATTTTTATTGACTCCCTCTATCCACAACTCTTTCCAACTTAATTCCTTTCTCTCTGGACAGCAGGAAGAATTGATAGGTTTTTTTTAAAGCAACCAGAAGAAAAGGCCATCTGATTGCTCGTATTTCAGGTGATCTGAGTATGTAATTGTATGGCTGATCTATTGTTTAATTTGCATGATAAATATTGTGGAAGTCTAATCATTAAAAAATGTGGGACCAAGGTGAAAAGTTCTGTTAGGACCATTCTAAGTCATTTTTGAAAAGTGATATCCTTAACACAAAAATCAAGGTTATGTGTGATTTTCTCTAAGTAGACAAAACATAAAATCCATCAGAATATATCCACGAGTCATTTTAAATTTGAAAACTCTGCTTTGATGATTTTTTTAGGCAGGGAGAATTGACAGCCACTGGTAGAATTTAAGGTTTGATTATTCTGCTTAGCTCAGTTGATCAACAGGCTACACAATTTTGTAAGAAAGAGAAGGTAGCTATACATAAAAGGTAGTAACATAGAAATAGCAATATACTGCAAGTACCACGTTAGTAATGGAGGCAAGACTTGTAAGAATTTAAGAAGGGATTTGATTACATGTGATAACAGTACTGACTACTCAAAGTTCAAATAATGCTTAATATACGAGAGGTGCCAAACACACATTAAATGAACAAGTGACAGCCTCTGCTAATGTGGCAAGGCTGATTGCATTATTAATAGCAGATTTCCATTGTATTTATTGATATGTGTCTACTTAGAATGCAGATAACATTTATCCCATTCAATGTTTATTTAAGTAACTGCAGGGCCTCAGAGTCTTTCAAAGCAGGGATGGGTTTTCTGAAGCAGCCCTGCCATTGTCCAATAGTAGAAACCAGTGACTTGGCCCACATCCCAGAGCCAGAGGGTGGTTTACCAGACCAGAG
Source organism: Perodicticus potto (assembly GCA_963574655.1). Taxonomy (NCBI): domain Eukaryota; kingdom Metazoa; phylum Chordata; class Mammalia; order Primates; family Lorisidae; genus Perodicticus; species Perodicticus potto. Next base: position 22,947 of record CAUYRH010172682.1, on the reverse strand, counting down.
TCCAGGTCCAGGCCTTCTGCCCAGATGTAACTCCAGGGGTCTGGTTTATCTTCCTCTTTCACCATTGCCCCACGTCCATTTAACTTTACTGGAAGAGTGACCTAGGTACACACTCTGCATAGATCCAAACAAAGTATTGTCCTTTAGTATTTTCTTCTTCTGACATTTAATGGTTTGTTTTTTCCCTTTTCTTTTTTTCCCCCCCTTTTCACAGAAACTCTTTTATTTATGAATATGAATAGACTGGGTGGTTTGTAGTAGCCATGTGTTCAATAAGTAAATGAATGAATGTATTTTCCACCATCCTGTAGACTCACATAAGTATTAATTACTGAAGATACAATGTTTGCTCACAGGAAAGACTTGGTTTATGGGCTTCCCCTCCAAGTGGGCTGATTCAGACTAATGACCTTGAGACCAAGGTCTCTGTAATTCAAACCCACTTAGCCATCCAATACGTGGTCCTTTTTAATAGATGCAAATTATATTATTTATGTGATATAGAGAGATCATTCAACTGACCTGGCTTCCTCCCATGAAAGAGTTAGAGTTTGCTTCCCCTTTGAGAATTTTCACTCAGATCATTTTTTTTAAATGTCAGATGGCACTTACAAAAAGAAAAACAAAAAAGTTGTGGAGTCACATTATACTGTAGCTACCTGAGGACAAATGCAATCTTCTAGCATCTCCAGTGATGGCTGACTTGAATGACCTTTCTGGGTCTTGTCTCTGAACAGTTTTCTCAAAGCAGTATTTCAAAGATCTTGGTATAATATGCTTAGAGTGCAATAAAAGAATGTTCTCTTAACAAGATCTTAAAATTCCAGGGGAAAAAATGCTTGACTAAGTATATTGGAGATTTCCTTAAGCTAAAAATTACAGAAAATAGGCTTGAACTATAATTGGTATAGGTAGTAGAAGATTGTGAAATGAGAAGAATAAAAACTGAGAATGTAAGTCTGGGATAAGAGAAAGGCAGAGTAGAGGATCAATGTCCAAGAAGAGATTTGAATGCATTTATCACTTACATGGTGCTTGCTGTGTGTTCACTATAAAGCCTTTGCAGACTCTAACCATTTAACCTTTACTTTAATACCATGTGGCAGGTTATAACATTAGCCTCATTTTACAGACAGGGAGATTGAGATCAGAGTTACTTAATCTGCCCAGGGTTACTCAACAGATAACTAGCAAAGATGAGTTTGAATGCAGGCAGGCTGCAGAATCAATAAAATGCAACATTAAATGTTGATCCTGGCTCTCAGGGACCTAAATTACAAATACAGAATCATGGACCATGTTGAAAGGATGAGTATTTAGTGAGCTGGTTAAAAGATGGTTCAGAAATGCTTTACTGGACTGGTCAGCAGAAAACGGATGGAGCAGGCAGGTAAGGAGCTGTAACTTCAGGAGATGGGGAGGTAGGCAGAGGGCTTAGCAGCCAAACAAGCAGTCTCAGGAGAAAAAATGCAGACACTCAAGCCAGAGAACATTCATGCCAAAACAGTTTGAAGACCAAGTGTCTATTCAAACAGTCAGAATTTGCTGAGAGTCTAAACAGCAAGCTTGTCTACCTTACTGCAGGGATTTTTTAATTCTAAGAACATCTGTTCTCACTGCCAAGAAAAGTCCATACTACTTTCTGCTGATGTAGAATATAATCACAGGAAAGGGGCAGCTCGGATCCCAAAGAAGAGAGCAGATAATTGGGTCCTTGGTGGTAGGAAGAAGGAGATTGTAAGATCTGACAATTAATTCAGAAACACCAGGACAATGACATGGTCATAGTTACTTCTCTGTGACTTTCCCAATGGATATTTCAAATCAGTCTCTTACTCTCTGTCTCAGTTTAGGGAAAGAATATGGATTTCTAAATACCTTTACCCAGGATGGAAGGCCTCTGAAGTTATGATGCTGTGATTCTTAGAATTGCTTCTCATCCTCCAGAGACGATTCTATTTAATATGTCAAGAGCTTCTATGATTTATTGCTCTTCTAACATCTCCTGTAAGGGAGCATGGCAGACTGTCTCCTGGGGATTCCTACCTAACCATGGGTCATTTTCACGATGCTCCTACGCCAAACACACTTTTCACACTTGCAGACTCTGCTGTTGCCAAGCATGTCAGCTACTGAGAATTTGTGTGTCAGACCAAGCAAATCTTTGACTTCTATTCTTACCACCTGGCTCATTATCTTCTTTGCTCTAAACAGTGAGGTTTAGAACTCATCGTACAGAGAGCCTGGTCTGCCCTGATGTTATAGATGTCTCTGGGTCACAGTCTTGCACAGCTTAAAGGGGCTATCAAAAGGCACCAAGCAAGATTTATTCTCCTTGGATTGCTTTACTCAGGCTACGTGGTATCTGGACACAGTGCACAATTCGTGGGAGGAGCCACCAATATGAGCTCAAGTGTGTGACAGACAGCTGTCAATAGTCAGCTCTCCAACCATCAGAAAAGGAAGCCTTGTTCTTAATCCCTGCTTCTTTACTTTTGTTTTACTTAGATTTTACCTTATTGCTGTGCAGCAATTGCACAAGCAGATTTCACTTCCAGAGGTATCGATCTGGTAAGCCAAATCCCTGATGATGCTGCACATCTGCGTGAAGTGCCAGATAAAGCCTTACAGTGACTCCGCTTTCCCTTCTGTAAAATGGGATTAGTTCATGTTAAACATATTAGCCTTCAATTGTGTTGCTACATTTATTGGAAATGCTGCTGAAAATTCGAGAACATTTATTACCCAGACAATTCACGCTATTGCAAATCTAGAGTCAAAACCCAAAGACATTTTCACAAGGCCTCCCATAGGCTAAGTTTGGCAGGATTATAAAATAAGAAGCATGCTTAGAAAATCCCTCGGATGACTGATACAGACATGAGCCTAAGATCCAGCAAGTTTTCCAGACACGTTTGGTGAAAGTCCTTGGAATACTGCAAGTCAGCACTTCAGCTGCTTCTAGCCTTCTTCAGAGTCCTACACCATCTATCCCAATAAATATGCCAAACGAATGTACAGGACTTAAATTGGACACAATTTAACTTTTGAGAAATTTGTACAGACAAGTTCAAAGGAGAATTAGGAGTGACAGCTTCAGACCAGTAGGCTAGAGATAGATTTTGCATGTCCACCCCTAAACTTCTTCAACTTGTTTGTGTTTGACATGCATGTGTCCTTTTTGTTCTTATTTTTTTTAAAAAAACTAAAAGCTATGTGTTAATACATGAGTCTGACTGGAGCAACTACAAAAGCATCCAACAGCTGAAGCTGATGTACAGAACCTTGATGAAATCTCCATCAAAGTCAGCACTTACCCTCTAAAACAGGGGTTCTCCAAGTTTGGTCTCCAGACAGCAGCATGAGCTTCATCTGGGCTGCACTCACCCACAGACCTAGGAGCCCTGACTGTGGGCCCAGCAGTCTGTGTTTACCAAGTCTCCCAGCGGATTCTGATGTAGCTTGCTTCAAGTCTGAGAACAAATGAACCTTAACCGCGTGTTGGAATCACCTGGTGAGGTCTTGTTTGTTTAATATGCAGAGTTCTTACCTCCAGAGAGTCTGAGGTAATTGACCAGCAGTGCAGCTTCCAGAGACTCTTAAACGCTCCTCGAGGGACCTTACGGTAAAGTCAGGGTACAGAACCAATCTAAAATCTGGTTTCTTAAATTTTGAGAAGCTTCTGAAACTGTACTGTGCATGAAAGTCACCTGGGTCTCTGCTAAAATACACATATTCATTTTGGTATGTAAGATGGGGTTCCAGATCCTGTATTTATGCAAGCCCTACTAGTTCAATTGTGCTGGTAAGGGGAGGGCACCACAGTCTAAATCCCAGCCCAAGGCCATATTGACCATTGGTCGCCCCTCCCTGGGTGTTCACACTGGCAGAGGCCCAGTCCTTGTTGCTTTAACCAGTGAGTTGCTTGTAAGCTTTAGAGAATCAACAGTGTTAGTTCCCGAACAGTCCAACCTGTTTACAACAGGTGTGACTTAAAATTCAGTTAAATATTTTGAAAGCCAATAAAATGTTTCTGTGAAAAGAAAGTTTTTTTCCTCCCCTATGTTGCTCTAAAAAAGAAGTTGAACAATTTTGAGTCTCAAGAGAGGAAAAGTGTTCTAGTGGGAAAACAAGCTGTCCAATTAAGGGTGGGCAAGTCATTCAATGTCACAAAAATCGAGATTCTGCACTCAGAATGCTTTGTCAGTGGTTTGTATATTTTTGCTTGCTTTAAAGAACCTGAAGTTGGGAATATCAAGGACATGCATTATACAGTACAGGTGATTCAAAATTCCAATCGGAAGACCCATCCTCAAAGAGAATTTTCTGATCTTCTGTCTTGTAAATAGATTAACATTTATTAGTTTCAGCTAAATGAGATATTTGACAGGATATGTGTCATTTTAATGCTTCCTGTGTTAGTAAGCTTTATAGGCTCACTGCCTATAAAGCTTGTCTTAATTGTTCCAGGTAAAGAAATGTGACTGTAATTTTGTTTTATAAGAGCATTACTGATCACTACCTTGTATGACACATTCACTGCTTATCAGGGACGAGGAAAGTGTTAAGCATTTATTTTAGGTAATCCTCACAAAAGTCCAGGCAATGGCATTCTCAGCTCACTTTAAAGTTCAGGAGTGCACTGTGGTCTCTTTTATATATCATCACATTTTGCTGGCATCCCTTCACCCAGCACAGACTGAGGAATGCACATAAGAAACATTCAGAATACAGTGAATAACAAGTACCTAATTATTAATTGATATGGGAGCAAGTCGCCTTATAGATGATAATGCATTGCTGTGTTCTGAACTAGCAGAAATGTTGGGTGGTTACAGAAGGTGAGAGGTAAAAGGTGACAGTTTCTCACAAGCTGGCCCTGACCTAGTGTGCAGACAGGACGGTGTTTGGGCTTTCTTGCCCATAGCTATAAGACAAGATGAAGCTATCTGGACTTTCTGCCCATGGGAAAGGCCTTGTGCTCCTAGGTAGATGTAACAGTGTACAGTGAAGTCAGGCTTAGGTAACCACTGCTTAGCATGTTACCACTTTTGTTCTCCTGGGTATAAAGCCACATGGGTTCTACCTCCATCCAGGTTAATATGAAAGATGTAAAGTCTCCACCTAGTAGTAAAGCATCACAAGAATGGAGAAGTGAGAATCCAATGTATTCAATTCTAATATGAGGGCAGCAGATCAGCTGATATAAGGGGGTGTAGGGGAAGGAGCAAGTGGGGAGAGGGAAGGGGTGTCACAGTGTATGGCTCACCTCTTGGTGGAGGGGCACAATTAGAAGAGAGACTTTATCTAACAAGTACAATCAGTGTGACCTAATTCTTTTACCCTCAATGAATTCCAAACAATAATTTAAAGAAGGTGCATGGCAGCTTCTCCCTGTGAGGACTATGGATTATGGATCGCAGTCTATGATGTGTAATTTAGCTCCCCACTCCTCAGCCACCAGGAGCTGGGGCAGACCTTCCATGTAACTTAGCTCACCACCCACGGTGAGCTGAATAAAGCATGTTACACCCACCCTCTATGCCTGAGTTTCTCTCTGGTCTTGCTGAATTAGAACACTGGCAGTACAACTAGCTTTCTAGCTTCCAAGTTTCATCACCTCCCCCAACACACACACACACACACACACACACACACACACTTGTGGCCCAAATGCAGTGGATGTCCTCACCTTCCTCATGCTTTGACACCTTCATGACTATCTTCACATCACTGCCTTTCCGTGACATGCCCCTTTCCTATTTTTTTTCTCTCATTGAACTTATTTGTCCTTAACATTGAGTAGTTCCTCTTCTAGGAGCACTTGCCCTAGTGAATCACTCTGTTTCAGGTGACAGTGTGTGGAGACTACAAGTTAACAGAAGCTTTAAGTGAGAAAGATGAATTTGGCAGATGTACGTCATTCAACACATACCAATAGGTACCTGCTCCGTGCTCTGTGGCGACTGTGAGCTGAGCAAGTGTGGGATCTGCCTTTAGGAAACCCACATGCTGGTATCACCAAGTAACTAGACTCTAAATTATTCCAATGTTCTATTTCCCTGCCATCTCCACCTTGCCACAACTTCTGCAGTTTTCCAGTCTTAATTTAGCTCAGGGCTTCCCATCCTTAGTTTAACTCATCCTTAGTTTCAGCTATCATGCTGTCTTTGGGGGCCTTCCCCAAAGCAGCCCTGGTCGCCTGTACAGCAGTCTTCCATTTAGAAAATATCATCATACTCAACATATTGTTTGATTACAAAAAAGTTGTGCAATCTCCTGATTCTTCTGTTTTCTCAGCTCTAAATTATTCTAGAGAAGATTAGTTTCACTTCTTCGTTGCCCCTAAAACAGTGTACACTGTTTCTTTCAGACCTTTAACGTTTTATGTGGAACATCTCTTTATTGTTGCTACTTTCAGCAGAAACTGTCTTATGTATTGTGGCTTTCACATTTTATTTTTCTATTATTACGAAATACACATAACAGAATTCACCATTTAAACCACTTTTCAGTGTACAGTTCAGCGGCATTAAGTATGTGAACAGTGCTGTGCAATCACTTACCACCATCCATCTCCTGAACCTTTCCCTCATTCCTAACTAAAATTCCGCACCTACTACATCATAACTCCCCGTAACCCCCTCTCTGTAAGCCCTTCTATCCTCTTATTTTCTGTCTCTATGAATCTACCTTTTATACCTACTTTATTTGGGTCATATAACATTTGTCCTTTTGTGCCTGACTTATTTCACTTAGCATAATGTTTTCAAATTTCATCCATGTTGTACCATATATTAGCAGTTCACTCTTTTTTAAGGCTAAATAGCATTTCATTGTGTGTATATACCACGTTTTATTTATCTATTCACTCGTCCATGGACATTTGGGCTCTTTTCACCTTTTAACCCTTGTGAATAATTTTATTATAGATGTGGTACAGATATTTTTCCAAATCCATGCTCTTAATTCTTTTGGGTAACTTCTTTTTTAAATTTCAGATTAATATGAGGGTACAAATGATTTGGTTACACCGTTTGCATTTCTAAGGAAGGGAAAGTTCAATTTGTAGTTGAACTTTTCACCCAATAAACAAGGTTCTAGCACAATGCTTACTTCTACGGTTGTGAAGTAAATGAAAGGATGATTTTCTGAATAAATGATAAATAAACAATAGCTTTTTCAAGTACTATATTTTTTCTTTTCAAAATTCAGTTAGGATAAATATGAGGGTTCAATTAGGTTCTACTATTTGAGTTTATAAGGCAAAGCCCTAATTGTAGTTGAGTCCTCCTAGGAAGTGTGCCATTTGCCAACAGCCCTGAACTCTTATTGAATTTAATTGAGTTTTTCTCTCATGTGAGCATGTTGTTGTTAATCTACAAGTTTCAAGTTAGTTTTGAGTACGTGGGATGTTTGATTAGAGCACCATGTTATTAATATTTCCATTTGTCCAAATTTTCATTGCTTTCCACATTTCTTTTTTTCCCTTTTCTTACCTTACCCAAGAAAAAGAACATGAAATATTAAAAATTTACATTTATTTTTAATATAAGTATTACATCATTCTGAACTAAAATTTTCCAGAAACTTACAAAGGTTAGATATTGAAGTTTCCGAATTCATCCCAGAAAAAGTGCTTTTTAGGGAGGACAAAAGGCTGGTGTCAGTTCATGGTTTCCCAAGGGGAGGACTTCGAAGATGACCATAATGATATTCAGCAAACTTAATTGTCCAACCTGGTAAAATCTGTAGTTAGAGTATGGACCTCAAGGTCCTTTGAAGGGTGATTGTCCAGAGTAAATCAAAACTTAGAGGAAGAATAGAAATTGCATCCCAACCAGGAGTCCAGACTTTAGGAAGCCAAATTCATTGCTGAATTCTACTTGCCTAGTCCACAATGATGAAGCCAAGGAGATGCACAGCCAGACATTTGTAATAATGGGGTATTGAGCAAGAGATTATTACAGGAGAGTGCTAGAGAGTCCAAACCAACTGATATGAAAGGTCCTGTGTGGTTGGGTGCTGGCTCTGACCAAATCCAGTCTTGCACTGTTCTAGAGAGTTCTGTGAAGGGCTATATGGAGGATCCCATCTTCTACTGTGCACTCTGGCCATCAGAGACACAAAGGTAATTAGTAGAACAGGTTTTTTAAAATTGAGTTTCTTTAGGGGCTGTTCCTGTCCTCCCTCTTCCCAGGGAAAGAAAAATTGTCAGTGTCTGGAGACCTGGAGATATTTCTGGTTATTAACTGAGAACTGGGAAGGGGTTAGTATTAGCATCTATCTAGGAGGTAAAAGCCAGAAATGATAAATATTCTTGAATGTACAAGACAGGACCCCAGAAACTAAGACTTATCCAGTTTAAAATGTGAATAGTGCTGAGGTGGAGAAATCTTTCTTAGAACAACCTCCCCAAGTTACAGAAAGATAAAGTGACCTATCCAAGGTGCCACCGCCAGTCAGAACCTAGCAGATCTCACTTTACCCCAACCTAGGTGATTCTGTCATTTGTATTCTCAGTGTGGGTTTTGGAGTTTAATGATTATTTACAAAGTTCTGTGTGAACTTGAATAAAATGAGCTGTTTAAGACAAAAAAAAAAAAAAAGAAACTCTGCATATAGTATTTTCTCTGCTGAATCTATAAACTATATAACTCAATAATTGCTTTCTCCTCTACTTCCCCAGGAAGTATTATTAGGAATAATAAGTTGATATTGCTAAGTGCTTTGAGCTCCTTTAAAAAGAGGTGATAAAACCTTCTCTAAATTATTTTTATCACCTCTATAAAATTTAAAAGCAAAATATCATTCCTTGTCAAATGCAGACTTTACCCTGATTTTCTTCAATTATAACCTCTGATTAGCTATTGAAACTCTCTGATTACAGGCTGACATTGTGCTATCCCAGGAATTGTATCAGTTAAATCTATAAAATAATTGATTGCAGACTGACAAGACTGGGAACTATTGTTAGAGTTCCATGCAGAGCTTCAAAATAATGTAAAAGATTTACTGCTAAAACTCTTCCTGTTTCAAATATGAGGAGGTTAATGCTCTAGCTTTATATATTGATTAATACTGTCAATTTGATTTATTAACTTCTTAATTACTGGGAAGGATTTCTAAGGATTTATTGCTCTTCATGAGAAACTAACACACTAGAAGGAACCTTGGAGAGTCTTCACAGTCTCTGTATCTGTCTTCAAGAAGGAAGATAACTGATGAATTTCATCTACCACAACCATTACCCCCACATGAAAATCCTTTTACATTTTTTGGACGATGACATTTAAGCCACTATTTCAGTGGCCTCCATCATGAGAGTTCATTACTCTCTCTAAATAGAGGACCTGAGGAGCAAACAAAAGAACTGACTCATCTTGGGTTAGTGAGAATGGACCACAAGTGACCTGTGTCCTAACCCCTGCCAAAGGAGACTATATTACTAATAAGGGCTCAATTAAAAGACATGTGCATGCTCAGACAAGTTGATTTTAGGGGGCCTCAGAGGAAAAATGGTCAATAAGGCCATCTTACCTCTGTCAGCTGTAAAGTGCACAGATCATTACTGGGGAGGCATTGCTCCTTCTGCTCACAGCCCCTTGGGCCTGCTTAGCTGAGGCTGCACCTCCTGTGCTCCTGCTGCAGATTTCCCAGGTAAGTGGGCCAGCAGGAGTGGCAATCACGTTGGAAAGCTGGCACCCAGGGGGTTTTACTTTTTTGGAAGTTGCATCTACATAGCATGCCTGGAGTTTTTAATATTTAGATTATGTGCTTGTCAAGAAATGGCTCAGGGAGGCCAACAGTTATTATGGAGGAGGTGAGGTCTCCAAACCACCTCTTGGGTCAGCCACTGTGGTGCACAGGTTGAACTTACAATTGAAATCTGATGATATACCAGTGACAGCAGAGGATGGGCACTGAGCATGGAGTGCTAGAGTATTAGATGTGATTCTCACTGCAAGTTCTTACCAAGTGCAGCTGAACATTCCAGAATCGTATTCTCTGAGCAGCTGAGCTCTAAATTCTAGCCTTGATTTTTTTTCTTCTTGGCTTTTTCTTCCTTGCAGTTCCTCAACTTGGACACGTTTCTCAGGATCCTGGTTGTCACCCTCTGCCTCTGTCACTAATAAGTTGATATTGCTAAGTGCTTTGAGCTCCTTTAAAAAGAGCATCATTCTCCCTTCATCAACCCTTGGAGATGTCATTTATTAAGCTACAAAATCACAGATCAGATCAAATGACCTCAGTTCTGTCCCCTTAAGGCCTGCTGATTTTTATACCCTTAGCATGGAGTTTCCAGCTGCCTGCTGAACACATCACCTGCATATTCTCTTGATATCTTAAAATCAAAGAAGCCACACTTGTTGGCTTACTCCCCAAATCATCCCTTCTGCCGGCTTTCCCCATTTTTTCTCCTAGTAGGGTCCCTATCTTCCCAACCCCCCTTCTGAACTGAAGCCAATTGATCTTTTATTCTCTTATTTGCTCCCCCAATTTAATTTTACTGACTCTTTCTATCTAAAATCCATTGATCTAATCCTTTCTAAAGCCCATTCCTGATTGTGGATGTAAATATCTGACAGTCCATGTGACTAGAGTTTTTGTGTTTGCCTGGTCATATGCTCTTTTCTCTCATTTAATCTACCTGATAGTTGTGAAAAAGTTCCTAAAATGTCAATTGGGAGAATTTATTTTTCTAGCAATGTTCAAGCCATATTTATTGAGTGGCACCTACCAGCTATCAGGCACCATGCCATGTGCTTGTTATGCAATGATTAGGAAAGAGAGGAGAGAAAGAGAGAGAAAGGGTATGGTTCTCCTTCCTGGGTTTTAGGGCATAAAGGAGAGATATAGTTAAAAATATAAAAACACATTTATCACTAATAATTTTGATTTAGTAGGTGCTATGGGAAAAAAAATCACAGTAAAATAACAAAATAACTGGGACCTAAGTTGGATATAATTAAGGAGAGACCAAAAAGCTAAGAACAGAACAGCTATGATCTGGAGCGTCAGTTTTTTCCTTTTAAATTGAGTTGAAATTTCTCATCTAAAATAAAGGCACTATTTTTCAGTCTTTTTCATTGCTCTCTTTATAAATCCCATATGCCAATTCAAGTAGCCCATATGTTATTGCTGAATTTTCTTTTTCACATGCCTGTCTATATCCTTGTCATGAATTTCTCTTTGTGAATCTCTGATTCCCACCTCCATCTCTTTATATTAAGGTCATGTCTGTATTTTAGTGGAGAGCCAAAACGTACCTATTTCATAAAGTATTCATTGGGACTTATAGCTGGAATCTATGAACCGCCATTGAATTATTCTTGTGTTTCTCTTCTAGCACTTTCCTTATGCTCTAACACACAGCAGTTGAGTATGTGCTATATTCCCCTGCCAAGTTTTGAACAGATTATATCACATTTCTTGGTCCCCTGAGATTATTCAATGCAGTTATTTGATTACATAAGCCGCCAATCATCATGTGTTGACTTAATAAAAAAGTTATCTTTAAAAAAGTTACCCACCAGAATCAAGTTCATCGATGGCACTGGAGATGGGTACGGTCTACCATTCTCTGGGTCCTAGAACTCTGTATGTTATTAAGCACATAGTGAACAATCAATGTTAGTTAAAATAAAGGTCCAGGAATACACAGAAAGTCAGCAGCAAGGACGGAACTGGCGCTCCTATCTGCTAATCCTTGAGTTCCCTCAAGCCCCAGGCTGAGTTAACCAACCACAGAACATCTTGACTCCAATAAACTGACTTTTCCGGGTTAGTTGATTCCCAGAAGCCAGCATGAACTCCGCCACTGTAAGGAAATAGCCACAAACGTGTACTACCTCCCTTGTCATGTTGGTAATCACATTGTTCCCTGAATATTAACAAATACTTGGGAGACTTTTTTACCCTTTTCTGAAAATCATACATAGAAATATAGTATCATTTTCAATACTTTGAAATTTGTAATCTTTCCGTGGAACAGTGAGACCCTCTGTCTTCCACGGCTGTACTCTTCCCTTTCTTCAAAGCCAAGGTGAATGAAAATACGCTCTACAGATGTTATTCTAAACATATGTTCATTGGTATAGATAGCACTGGGCGCAAGATAAGAAGAGGCAGAATCACTTTGGAGGCACTGGTCACAATCAGTGGAGGTATCTCCGTAGGGCTGTGCTTTCAGAGGGCTGAAACATGAAAACTTAAGACATGGGAAAGTTTAGTCTAATGTTGCTTCAGCAGGTGCAAAGTTATATGAGGCAAAAGTCCTTTTTCCCTAAGGGTTTTGGGGGGCAAACAACAACAGCAGCAGCAGTAACTAAAAGAAGGAAGGAAAGAGAGGAAGGAAAGAGAGAGCATGGAAGAATGATGGAAAGAAAGCAAAGAAAAAGTATTTTATTTTATTCTTATGTATAGTAAATCAAGTATGAAAGACACTCCTTCATAAAATTAGTCAAAATTGTAGTCCTCATTATCGAGGGAGAAAATTGAGCTATTAAAATAATTATTCTAAAATGCATATGTTGATAATAATAAGATAAGTTTTATTGCTTCTCTATTTCAGTTTATTGAAATCCCTTATGAACCATTATCTTATTAAATCTTATTATGTGGTTATCAGGTTGGGATTGGGAAAATTATTCCTTCTTTGCTGTCTAGAAGAGAAGGATAGAAAGTTGTATAAATTGTCCCAACCAGCAACAGAAATTAACTGCATAAATTTTGCTGGGGTTGAAAGCTGTCCATTCTTGAACTAATACATCTCTTGACTCATGTATAAGCTGTTGGCTGATATGTTTGAATAAATGCAAACTACTTCTTTTAGAGTTCTTAGAACTTTGCTTATTTCTATGTTTCTCAGAACTAAAACAACAATGCAAAAAATCTAATTTGTCTTAGATAAGCCAGAATATGGTATAGAAAGGTATAAGACAGGTGAATTATTTCTCTAGAAAATCTTTAGTGTAGAGGAACAATTATCTTCCCCCAGAGAGAATGACTCCTTTAAACATCAAAAGGCAAGCATTCTGATTTGCAAGAATTTCTTCTTTTTGTTTATCATATCCCTTTATTTTTCCCCATAGGGAGGAGGAATGCTGGCAGAATTTGGTAATTTGGACCACTGTCATGTTGTATGCTTTTCATTTTCCCTTCCCTTTTCTTCATTATATTCTTGCAGACTTATACAGTTATGCTCTCTGTGGTTCTCTGTTCCTCTTTGCCTTATTAGAAAAGCTCTTCTAGGGGTATCTATTGCTGAAGTGGTTGAATTAATCAACTACATTCTGGTTCTACATTTTCAGAGTTAAAAAGATGTTGATTTTACACCTTAAGCTCTGAAAAGCCTTTCCATTCAGTATCAAGTGAACTTTTTGCCCATGCATATGCACTCTTACTTTTCCTTCTTGAGGCTATTAACATGGAGATAGTATCTTTTATAAATAAAATCTCTCCGGCTATCACTGCTTCTTTCCCATCTGATATCCTAATCTTTTACTTTTGATATCACAATCATCTTCAAAGTAACAACCTGACATATTATAACCACTTGACATGCTTGAAAAAGATGGAATATATTTTTAGCTACCTAATTTCATACAGCATGTGGAGAAATAAACTTGCTATGTAGATAGTTTATTTCTGCTCTCAGTTGATGATAGAAGATGAAGGAAAATAAAGAATACTTTTTGGAAAATTTGAGAGAAGCTTTTTTGTTGTTGTCGTTATTCACTACATAATTTTAAGACTTCAAATTACAACTTGTTCATGAACTCTCACAGTAGAATTGGTTGGTCATCCAAATGCCAATGTTCTTAGGAGATACTAGAAATAATGCTAAAAGATACGTCAGTGAGAAAGATAGTGAAAGATAGAGGATTAAGCTTGTTGAATGAAGAAGACATCACATTGTGCTTTCAGAGAATCACAGCTCCTTTGAGCTCTCTTCTCCCCTTCACAATTCAAATGCATTTATCGGCCATTGATGACCTACTGATATCATTTCTTTTCTGCAACTTTGTGGTTGCCAAACCCATGTTTCTAAACAGATTTCTAACACTTTCTTTTCTCCATTCTGATCGTTTTGGACCTCACTGTTTGCTTTTTGTTGGTGGTTTTTGTAAAACCTGGCCTGAACTTACTCTCAAGTATCTATAAACCACCCCTTACACACACATATACACAAAGAGACAGTGGTCTTTGAGATAGTGCCATTGTGGTATCACCTGTAAACACCTTTCCAATGTGTAAGAGTCACCTGCATCACGTGGCTGGACTGCCCTGTTCTTCTCTCTAGTTATTGGTACTTACCTTACCCCAAATGGTAGCAGAAACAGAAAGTCCTGAATCCCAAGCTCATATTCATTCCAGATGTTTTCTTAATTTTTTAAGTAAATTTCAGTAATAGAATTTTTTCTTTTCTTTTCCCCTTACTTTTTTTTATTGATTATTCAAAGGAGTTGAGTGAGACATCTGGGTTTCCCTTTACTTGTGATGATCAACAAGGGATCATTCAGAGTCACTTTGGGTATTGGGGCTTCTGGGTCAGTAGGCTGCTACTATATCCGGTGAATGATGATATAAGCTCTCCTGAGGTCAGACTGGCCAAGGGAAGACAGAACGGCCAGAGTGGGGAAAGATTAATTTAATCAAAAACCCAAGTGGTCCTGAGAAGGTACGGGATAGTGAAGAACAGGACTCCATAAAAACAGTATGAGCTTTCAAGTCAGAGAGACCATACTTACACCTGAGTAGCTCTGACTCCTACCCATCTGAAACATCTGGGAAATATTTTTTTAACACATAGAATTTTGAGTCAAAGCTTACAATTTCTAATATTTAGGTTCTGGGTATAAAGCAAAAACTATGTATTTTAATCAATTTCTTGGTAATTCTAACAGCCAGCCTTGTGTTTTGGCTATACATTTTGGGGTCCCAAGATATACATTTGGGAAACACTAATTTACCTCTCTAAGCCTCACCTATAAATGAACATAGTAATAGTCACTGTCTTCTAGGGATAGTATTAACATTAAATGACATGATATGTCTAAAGTGCTTTGGATAATGCCTGTCACATATAAATGTCTTTCCATTAGTATACTATTTATAATGATGCAGTTCCCTGAGGTCCAATATCAACAATAATTTACTGTTAAAGAAAACAATTATTCATGGATCCTCACCCTGGATAGGTAGATGACTAGAACTGATTCCTGATTCTAAAATAACAGTGTTTGGAACAATAGGTGCCTACCATGACACCTGGCTATTTTTTATATTCTTAGTAGATACATTACTATTTTTAGTAATGTTTTGCTCAGGCTGGTCTTGAACTCCTGAGCTCAAGTAACCCACCTGCCTCTCCCTCCCAGAGGGCTAGGATTACAGGTGTAAGGCTGAGGCAAGAGGATCACTTGAGCCCAAGAGTTAGAGATTTCTGTGAGCAATGATGACACCAGGGCACTCTACTCAGGGTGATGGAGTGAGACTCTGATGAATAATAATAATAAAATAAAGTTGTTTGAATACCCCTTCTAAGCTAGACTTGTCTATTTACTATGCCCTGAACGCACCGTCCACCTTTTGTCCTCTAGACCTTTGTTCATCTATTTCTTCTCAGTCTGTGGGGCTCCTTCCCAATTTACCCCTAAGCCATAGTGGTTCTTCCCTTGTCTGGGAAGTTAGGGAGGGTAGTTATCACATTTTAATTATCTCTTTCTTGCATACCTGAGTTCGCTGGAACTGCTAGTTGCATGCTGTAAGCTCTTTGAGGATAAAGATTATTTTTTTTCATCCTTGTATTCCCCACAATCTAACATGTAGTAAGATTCTTACGAAATGTTTGTTGTTTGATGACAAGAGCCCTCTATTACAACGAAAGAGAAAGCCACCCCTGCGTATGCATATTAACCTCAGATCATATTATTGCAGATCAAGTTTCCCACTCTTAGAGATTACAGCATGGTTTTTAAGAGCATTTCACTGCACGTCTGCAGTTATTTTGTAAAGCTATATTATCTCAACAAGAGAGTCGATCCAGTGGTTCAGGCTATTATTTAAACAGTCATTAATTGAACAGGGAAGTATTCTGCTCACCTATGATTGTATAGGGAACTGTAAATATATGTGCAGTTGTGTAATTATCTCTACCAACGCTATCTTTCAAAATGGCTAATTATCACAAACATAAAATGCAAATGCTATCTCTAGATGTTATTCAAAAGTACCCATGTAGGTATTATAATTCTATTGGAAATATCAACTATGATTTCATTTGATCAAATTTATAGTGCCTGGCATGTTACTTTACCAATAACTTGTGATTCTGTGATTCATTCCTCCAAGATGCCAAAGATTGGACCTATGATTTTAATAACCAATTCCTGCTTTGAACTGTAATTTACAATAGCTGAATTTGCTGTGGTGGGAAGCCCAGTCTTCCTGTGGGTGAGTACCCATACCTATTATATCATTATTTCAAAGCATTGGATCTGGCCAATATCTTAGGAAAAATTACTTATCTTTGGTATCCTTTTCAGTAAATATGCCTTATACCAACTTTATATGGTTATGGTGACAATTAAATAACGTAATATAGGTAATGCCCATGTTACTTGAAGTCAACAAATGTTCTCTTCCTGGTTCCTATTTCTATCCTGCTTATCGTTTAGTTTAACATTCTGGGCTTTATATGCTAGACCCCAGTTTCATTCTCCTTTCTTGTTCCTTCACTCCTACTCCAAGGCCAAGTGATATAGAAACCATTGAGCAGTCAAACTTGAAATGGGATACATCATGTTAAATACTGATTCATTCTTGTTTCTCTCTCTCTTTCTATCTCCCCTTTTCTTTCTTTCATTGTTTTGCATGCCACACATCATCAAGGTCATTTTTAGAGGGTGGAGAGGTACCATTATGTTTAGATCATAGAAATTAGAAATTAGGAGGTAGGGGGAAAATGTAAGGCAAGGCTGGAAACCTAAACAAGAACCAGGTTATATGGAGTTTGTGGTCATGGTAAGAAGTTGCATTTCTCAAGATTCTGTCACTGACTTCCTTCCTCTATTCTCTGCCACCTCCTTTCTTTGGAGGATTTATTCTCTTCTAATATATCAAGTGCCATCTCTGTGACATACCAGTTGATACAAACTTACAAGGGGACTCCACAAGTGCATTTCCCTCTGCCTTATGTGCATGCTAACACTTTAGCTTCTCACCACCAGTTCCTTCTCTAGGCTTTTCTGTTTTCTATCCTCCCAGTTGCTCACCCCCTATCCTGAGTTTTTCTATAGTTTAACCTTTACTCATTCAAAATCTTTTTATTTTTGAGTTTCTATAGACATTGTGCTGGAAATTCACAAAGGGGTAGATGACACAGTTCCTGCCCTCATACAGCTTACATTTTATTTGGGAAATTATACAGAAAATCACACTTCCTGGGTTTTCTCTGTTAACTTTTTATGGTTCCTTTCCTTTTCCTTGTTTTTTCTGCCTCATTGCCCCAACCTTTAAGTTTTGGAGTCTCCCAGGACTTGGCTTATGACTTTCTTAATCTGGCTGTCAAATTTTTATCACCAACTGGGATCTCTGCTCTGAATTCCAGGCTGGTAAATATGATTCACTACTTAATATCTCTTCTTGGAAGTATAAGGGGCATCCGGCTTGTCACTTTTAGACTAATTTTAAAATATGCCACAAATACATTGACATTCCTCCCTCCCAGGTGGAGTCTAACTCTCTTTCCTTTAAAGTAGACTCACTTTTTGTGAATGGAATGCAATGGAAGTGGTGCTGTATGACTACTGAAAATAATTTAGAAAAACTAATTGGTTTAATTAGCCAGAAACCTCATTCTGTGGGTTAAGCTGCCTCTTAAGACACACACCACAGGCATCCTAAGTGGACATGTAAGCAGTCTGGCCACCTGAGGCCCATGTAGTAGAGAGAATATGATGAGATATGCAAGTTCAGGGTTGAGTGGGGAGCTTCAGCTCTTCTAACCCTCAGCTATTTGAGTCTTCCCACTATAAGACCTGTAAGTCTTCAGATGACTCCAGCCCCAAGCCTTCAGATCACCTCCAGCCCCATCCTAGGTGATGCTAAATGTGGTAGAGATAAATTATTCCCCCATTTGAGGCCTTCCCCCAAACACAGATTCATGCACAGTATCAACGTGGTGGTTGTCACAAGTCACTACGTTTTGAGGTAGCTTGTTTGCAACTCTCTTCTCTGGAATATGTCTAAAGAAAGGTCCATCTTCATCACTGTTTATTGTGCAGTCTTTTCACTTCAATTAAAACCTAGGGTATCTTCCCACACACTATGCCAAACTTACCCACTTCAATTTCTCTCTTCCCTTTAAACCCTATCTCTGTTTGATCAGATGTTCTGTCATTCTGACTTCTGTAAGTCATCAGAATTCAACTATTTCTCACTAACCCCACTGCTGTGAAGACCGCATCACCTTTCATATGGATTATGAAGACAGTGTCTTTGGTAGATTTCCTGCATTAGTAGCCCCAAATTTATGTGCCCCTCCCTGTGTCTAGGCCTTTCATATATGGCTTTACAGATGCTCCCATCCAAGGGTAGAGAACAGCTCTCTTTGATTTTGCATTCAGTCATGTGTTGCTTTGACAAATTCAAAGCAAGCAGAGAAAACTTATCTATTTCTACTCACTCCATTGCTTCTCTATGATTGCCTTAAGTTCAAGGCTGGGCTATCTTTGCTGGAGAATTAAGATATGTGGTACAGAGGCAAGTCACTCCACTTACCCAAACTGCCTCCATTCTAGATTGGGGAAGCTGCACAGCTGCCCTGTATCTGACCACAGACAGCTCAGTCGAGACCAGAAGAGCTGCTGAGCTGACTCACAGGTTCAGCAGCATTTGCTTACTGTTTTAGGTCACTGTATTCTGTATTCGTTACCTACTGTCTTTGTGGCAACAGGTCACTTATGCAAGAATTGATGCTAGGAATGAGAAGTTGCCTTAGAAACAAACCCTAAAATAAGGGTCATTGGCTTCATCCTGGGATATGGGCAGGAGGCTGGAAACATCAAAGAGTAAAGGAAACTGCTATAGGAAACAGGAAAAATTAGAGCTATTATTATATAATTGTCAAATATCTGGGAAAAGTCTCCTGTGGAAAATGAAATTAATAATCTTTTAGATTTGGATAAAGAGAACTTCAGACAAAATTGAGAGTACCAACTAGTTTTTTACTAGATATATAAGATACATAGGAAAATATGAACTTAAAAAAAACAAAAACAAAATTGACTAGTTTCCATAATTCAAAGTGACTATAAATACCTAGTGCCTAGAACAGTGCTTGACACTCAGCAGGATGCTCTATAAATATTTTTGGAAGGGATTAATTATTTATTTGCAATTTCAGTGTTATGATTAAGAAACAGAGGGCTTCATGTCAATTTATAGCATCAAAGCAATCACTTAACCCACTCCCAGGGGTATTTGAATTAGAAGGGAGGTTGCTAGGAGGTTTAACTCAACCCCAACAGGACCTGGTGATGCCCTGACATGAACCTTTACTGCAGACTTTTCAGCTGTTGTGAGGTTAAGTCCTTCATAAAGCCATCTGCATAATGCTTCTTAGAAATCCTTGTACATGATCTTTCCTGCTCATGCACTTTCTTCTAGGTCATGTTTGTCAGTTACATCACCATATCTGATTTTTTAATATCATTCCCGGCAGGCATTAAAGACCTCAAATAAAAAGAAATCTCAAAATGATGCCTGGCAAGTTCCTAGTAAAAAAGAATTATTTTTTTCCATTGTGTGTGATTCACAGTATAGAGTTTCTGACTAAACACTGATCATCGTAAACAATTCTTCACCTAGAGTTTGACCATTATTTTTTCCATATCTTAAGTACTTCTCATACTTTCCTTCCTTTGCTTTCCATCTTCACCTTTATACTAATAGGTTGAATTATGTTCTTATCTTCAAAATGGTGCTTCTTTCCTGCCTGGTGCCATCAACACTTTTGGTAAGCCTGTCCCCTTGAAGGGCACTGCAATCAGCCCTGAGACCAGGACTGACTCCTGCCAGCATCAGCTAATATGTTCCCCAATTCAACACAAGCCTCTCATGAGTATTCCCTAGGGCTGAATGATAACTGTGAAATGAGTATTTCCCCCAGTTTTTCAAACACACATTTGTTGAGGGAAGAACAACTTTAACAAGCTTAGTCTCTAGGGATATAGTTTGAAAACTGCTTATTATGTGGATTTTACATTTGGCAGAAAGCTTTTGTAGGTGATCCTAAAGCTAGTGGAACCCCACCTACTGAGACAACTTCCTGGTCTGTAGAAAAACACTCAGCTTCAAATCATTTGTCCAATTTATACCAGGTACTCCTACAGCTTCATTGCTAGGATTCACGCTCAAGTTTGCCTCACAATATCAGATTTCTCTATCAAGAAAAACCAAATATAAACTATACTCATTACCCTGTGAATCAATTCAGGAAAAGTTCCCATGAGAAGTAAAGGGTCAGCACTCAGGAGAGAGCCCTTGAATTTAAGGTGTGAGGACATAGTTGTCTGTCTGACTTTAACATACAAACAGAATAACATTTCAGAGAACACAATTTCCTTCAACACAGCCACAATAGGAGATTAGAGACTTGCTCTGAGGTTGATTTTGGCTTAAATCTTTCTTGCTCTCTAGGACTTTCTTTTCAAATCTCAAAGGCAATACTTGCATATGACAAAAAATTCACCTCATAATGAAAAACAAATGCCTCTCTCACCTCAGACCTTCAGTTACTTCTCCAGGGACAAATATTATTGAATTTTTTATATGTTTTCTAGAACCTTCACATGCATATGCAAGCACATTGCCTTATTTAACAATCCAGATGAAAGAAAACTAGTCCCACAATTCTATACCTTGTCTTTATCTGTTAAAAATTTTGAAAATCTTTCCATAATTTCTACATAGACATGGACCTCATCCTCAATAATGGCTATCAACTTGTTTCATTGTCTGCTTGTAACAAATTTTATAAAGCCATGCCTGTACTGATGGACATTTACATTATTATAGTCTTTTGCTGGTAGAAAAAAATGCTGTAACAAAAATTGGTGAATTTCTATATTTGTGTCAGTGTGATGTAATATATCTCTGAGAAACTGGTATCAGAGATTCCCATGGTTTAAAAGTCATAAATGCATTTAAAAAGTTGCTAAATGGTATTAAGAGATTGCAACAATTAATACTCTTCCCAAAATGTTTGACATTATCACTGTCAGAGTCCTCATGCTTCAGCAATACTATATATTATTAGCCTTTTTACATTTGTTAGTATGATTGATAAAAATGGTATATAGCCTTAAAATGATTAATGTTTGCATATCCATGTTACTTGTAATAATCTTATTTCATCTACAATATTAGATTTCTTATGCATAAAGTAGAGATGGTAACATAAAGCTCAAAGTGCTTCTGTGTTCTAAAAAATGAATACAAGTAAAGCACTTACACATTGCTTGACACAATTTAAACACATGAAGTTAACTGCCTTATCATTATAATTTCTATGATTATTATTATGTTATACAATTATGTACAGTTTATTTTTCTCTATGTGTAGATAGACAAAAATAATGCCATGTACTTTTTAAATTTTTCTATTAGGTGATTAATCTTTTTCATTACCAGACTTTAGGTTATAAGGCTATACTGATCAAAACAGCATGGCACTGATACAAAAATAGAGATAGAGATATATGGAAGAGAACAGAGGACTTAGAGATTAATCCAACCATGTATCACCATCTGACCTTTGATAAATCAAACAAAAATATACACTGTGGAAAAAAATCTCTATTTATTAAAATGATACTGGGAGAACTGGTTAGCCACATGTAGAAGTCTGAAAGTGGACCCACACCTCTTACCACTGAGAAAAATTGACTCTCGTTAGATAAAAAGATTTAAATTTAAGATACAAAACAATAACAATTCTAGAAGAAAGCATGGGTGAAAATCTTGATCCTATCTCACTGGGAAAATAATTTATTAAGAAGGCCCCCATGGCAATTAGAGCAACACCAAAACCATATAAATGCAACATGATCAAGCTAAAAAGCTTTTGCACAGCTAAGGGTACAACAAGTAAAGCAAATAGATAACATTCAGAATGAGAGAAGATATTTGCATGTTATGAATCTGACAAAGGGCTGATAACTAGAATCTAAAGAGAACTCATATTAATGAATAAGAAAAGA
Organism: Perodicticus potto; assembly: GCA_963574655.1. NCBI lineage: Eukaryota > Metazoa > Chordata > Mammalia > Primates > Lorisidae > Perodicticus > Perodicticus potto. The sequence continues at coordinate 679 of CAUYRH010172682.1, read as the reverse complement.
GCAAACAACCCCATTTGTAAGTGTGCAAGAGACTGGAATAGAAACTTCTCTGAAGATGACTAAGCTGTAAATGCTGGTGTGGATATGGAGAGAGTAGAACACTTTTACACTGCTGGTGAGATTGCAAACCAATGCAGCCTCTATGGAAAGAAGTATGGAGGACCCTCAAAGAGATAAAAGTAGATCTTCAATTTTATACTGTAATCTCATTACTCGACATCTACCCATATGAAAAAAATTTATTTATCCCTAGGATGCTTGAACTAGAATGTTTATTGAAGATCATTTCACAATTGACAAGATGTGGAAGCAAGTCAATTTCCCATTAACACATGAATGGATTGATAAACTGTGGTGTATATAGGCCATGAAATACTATTCAGCCATAAGAAAGATGGGGACTTTACATCTTTTGTATTTACCTAGATTTGAAACTCATTCTTTTCTTTTTTTTTTTTAATTTTTATTAAATCAAAATTGTGTACATTAGTGCGATCATGGGGCACAATGTGCTGACTTCATATGCAATCTGAAATAATTTCATCGAACTGTTAAACATAGCCTTCATGGCATTTTCTTAATCACTATATGAAGACATTGGTATTCTACATTTAGTAAGTTTCACCAGTACCCTTCTAAGATGCACCATAGGTGTGATCCCGCCAATTGCCCTCCCTCC